>PVJO010016313.1:0-42391 GCA_004026905.1 Hystrix cristata
CATTCTGTGTGTATGTCTACTCCCTCAGCATTCTTTCAATATATTATATAATATTGTAGCTATAATCCTCATGCTTAAAGCACCAGCATATTTTATGTTACATACTCACAACTTTGTACCCTTCAACCTACAACTCACCATTTCCATTCCTCCCCTCACCCACAGTAAACACCATTTTATTATTTTTCCATCTAGGTGCTTCAGTTTTTTAGGATTTGGGATCATGTAGTATTTTTCTTTGTCTTATCTGGCTATTTCACTTAGCAAGATGTCTTCCAGTTTCATCCACATTGTTACAAATGGCAGGACATCCTTTTTTTGTGCTGAGTAGTATTCTTTTGTATACATACACTACAATTTTTTTATCCATTCATCCACTGACGAACACTCAGACTGGTCCCATATCTTCACTATGCCATGAGCATGGGGTGCAGATATCTGTGCAGAGCTGATTTCAGTCCTTTGGGGTTATACTCTGAAGAAAGATCTCTGGGTCCTACATGGTCCTATCTTCAATGTTTTGGGGAATATCTACACTATTTTCGCGATTAGCTGCACTACCACCGGGGCTCCCCTTTCTCCATACCTTCACCAACAAATGTTATTTCTTGTCTTTTTTATAACAGCCATTCTAAAACATAGGAGGGGAAAATCTCATTGTAATTTAATTTGTATCTTCCTGATCGTTGATATTGAGTACCTTTCCACATGCTTTTTGATAACTTTATGTCCTCTCCAGAGGACTGTCTATTCAAGCCCTTCACCCAGCTTTTGAGTTATTTATATTTTCACTATTTAATTGTAGATCTTTTCATATTTTATACATAAACCCACATATTTGTTTTGCAAATATTTTCTCTCAATCTGTAGACTGCCTTTGATGAAAAAGGAAAAAAAAAAAGCATATTTACAAGGCCAATGTCAACGAGTTTTTCTTTTTGTTTTCTTCCAAAAGTTTTATATTGTGTGGTCATATGCTTATGTCTTCAATGTATTTGTTTTCTGTTTATACTTTAAGAGTCTAAATTCGTCCCTTTGCATGTGAATATCCACTTTTCCTAAAACTATTGATTAAAGAAATCATTCCTTCCCCATTATGCCTTTTTAGTACCCTTGTACGAATTGTGTTAACTATATGAGCTAAAATTTATTTCTGATTTTTCCACTGTATTCCATTAGTCTGTCTACTTTTATGCAGTATTATACTTTTTTATAAGTATGTAATACAATTTGAAAATATGTAATGTCAAAATTGCCTTGTCTATTCTTCTGTATTTCTGTAAGAATTTTAGTATTTCCTTGCATTTTTTGTGAAAAATATTATTGGAATTCTGGTATGATTATATTAAATCTGTAGATCATTAGTATTGATATTTTAGCAGTATTAATATTTCTAACCCGTGAATACAAGATTTCTTTCCATTTATTTGTGTTTTCTTCGATTTCTTGCATCAGTCTTTTAGTTTTAAGTGTACTGGATCACAGAGGGAAAACTTTCAGTTTTTCCCAGTGGTTGTGATCTTAACTGTTGATCTTTCTCAAATGGTCTTAACTATGTGGAGGGAATTTCCTTCCATACCCAGATTCTTCCAAGTCTCATTTATCACAAAAGGGATTGCGCTGGAAATGTAGCTTAGTGGTAGAGTACCTGCTAAGCTTGTGTGTTGCCTTGGGCTTGATCTCCAGCACTGCAAAAACAATAAGGAAGGGAGGGAAGGAGGGAGGGAGAAAAGGATGTTGGACTTGTTGAATACCTTTGTCAAGATATTTATCTGAACCACCTGAATTGAGCATATATTTTTAACCTTTTATTCTGTTAATTTGCTGTATCACATTGATTGATTTACACGTGTTTAAACAAATCCTATATCCCACTTGATGAATAATGTTTAGATATATTGTTGAATTTGGTTTGCTAGTATTTTTTTCAGGAGTTTTTCTATGTTCATCAGAGATGCTGGCCTGTAGTTTTCTCTTAGTCTTCTCTTGCTGTCAGAATGTTTCTATCCCTCTAAAATGTGTCATTGTGTTCCCTCTTAGTTCTATTTTTTAAGAGCTTAAAAATGATTGGTATTAATTTGAATGTTTGATAGAATTCAGCTCCTCCCTGATCCTGTTTTTTTGGAAGCGTTTAAGAAGGATTGGTATTTATTATTTATTAATACTTGGTAGAATTCACCAGTGAAAACATTTGGTTCTTGTCTTTCCTTTCTTGGGAGATTTTAAATGTCTCCTTCAATCTCTTTATTTATTATTAGCCTCTTCAGGAGTTCTGTTTCTTCCTACTTGATGAATTCTTTCGTGTGTGCAGTGCTAGGGATCAAGTCCAGGACCTCTCGCATGCTAGGCAAGTGTGGTGCCACTGAGTCACAGCCTCAGTTTTGCCTTGGTGAATTTTAAAGCTATAAACTGTATTCTAAAATCAGATTATTGAATATGGAAAGTCTTAAACTGTTAACAACTTTTTATTTTCTCAGAGAGCTAAAATGCATTTGCAAATAAAAACTATTCATTTAGTAAGTAGGTATTAAACATCTATTGTACATGGTATAAGACTACCACAAATAAATGCTCCTTACATAAGATATTTCATTTTTAAATCAGAAATAAATATAGTGTAAAGTTCTTCCCTTTGTACCTCCTAAGCTTGAGATTTCCTTCCTTTTCTTTACCAGGAAAAAGTATGTGGGCTGGGATTAGAAATATGAGTTTCAACCCCTAAATTTTCTTGGCATCTGTATGCTTCTCTATGCCTTAAGTGAAATTATTCTTTATAATGGAAAGCTTTAAAGATGCCTATATAACATGTGGGCATGATTAACTTAAAACATTTGCATTTTTAATGAAGGTAAGTGAAACAGAAGTAGTGTACAGTCTCTTTCCTTAAATTCGTGTCCTTTGGAACTTCAGTAGGGCTTCATCTTTGTGAAACTGATACATTTCTCCACGATTGTGATGAATCTTAGTGAACCTCAGTGAACTTTTCTGTCCCTTAATATTTACTTGGAGAGGAGTATGTACCAAACATCTAGTCCCCAAACAGAGATTTCCATCCCAAATAATCCTCAGGTAAACTAAAGCGTTAAAAGGAAAGAATGTTCTGTACCAAGAAAGTTATTACTTCTCGGCTTCCAGCTAGCCAGATCAGTCCTAGTATGTATGCTTATGTTTGCCCAGATTTTAAATTAAGGACATTGGGTTTCTCGTCAATTCTTTGGTAAACTCATTTATTTTGTGTTTGATGAAACAGAAACAATCCAGCCTTCGGATTCAAGGAGATCTGTGTTTGAATTCAGACTCTGACAATTGCTAGCACATTACAGATCTTAATTTAGTTTTAATAACATCATCTATAAAATAGGAATGAAAGGTCTGTCTCATGGGCCATGATGAGTAGTGTTTGGCACCCTGTGTGGGTTACGATAGAAGTCTGTAGATCAGTAGTAGCATTGGTGGCAATGGTGGCAGTACCAGGAGTTAGTAACTGTAGCCAGTGGTGGTAGTGGCAGTAGTACTAGTTGATACCAGTATTGGTACTAGCGCGTGTTGGAAAGGAGATAAAACACACTTGTTTCTGGTAATGAGGCAAGGTAGGAAGTATCATAGACAAGCTTACCTAAAAGAGGGAAATCAAAAGCTCTGTAGCTATTGTGGCTGATTCTTGAGAAAATGGGAGTGAAATACAGATTGAAGTTGTCAGAGAAGAGATCTGAGAAGAAAAGGTGAAGAATTATTGGTTATAAAAAAAAAATAAAGAGTCGCTGAATTGGAAAATATTAATTAGGCAGGTTTATAGCACCCTCTAAGTGGGAAGTTCAGCTGGCAGTATTTGAACTTGGGAAATCAGCAGTAAATCCTAGTTGCTGGTCACTCTGCTGGGACATGTGCCTGTTATGTGGCATTCTGGTACCACAACAAAGTAAGTAAATGAGTAAAGGAGAACATCATCAACCAGTAAGGAGTATTCAAAGAAAACCTCAGCTGACCCCAAGTAAGGGACTCCTAGTGCTGAAACAAACAGGATAGAGACTGAGAACCTGATATTTATATTTATAGGTACAACATTTATACGTATACCTACTTATGTCCTTTAAAAATTCCATCAGGCAAAATGACAGATCTAGATACTACTTGTGTTAGTTAGCTTTCTCTTGTTGCTGAGACAAAATACACAACACCCAAAGTTAGGGGAAGGAAGGTTTATTTGGCTCACAATTCGTAGAGGTTTCAGTTCACAATCAGCTGGGTCCAAGGCAGGGTGGCATGGCAGACAGGCAGAAGGTAACAAGATAAACTAGGGATGCAAGCAAGGGGGTAGGCAAGCCTCTTCCTGTCCCTTATATCTGATCCAGGCTACCTGGCTTTCAGGTGGGCAGCACTCCCACTGTTAATCCTAGCACCCTTAATCCTAGCGTCACATCCTTGATCCCAGCAGAACTACGCCAAACCAATTAGTGGACTTATTTAGTGATCACACACTCTAGATCCAGCCCCACCTATGGCCACATGAGGCTTTGGGGGGACATCTAGAAATAAACCATAACAATACCCAATCCTTGTTCTTTGATACAAATACAAATTTAGAAAACTCAATTTAGCTAGGCATGGTGGCATATATATATATAATCCCAGCTCTCTGAGAGGCTAAGGCAGGATGATTGTAAGTTTGAGTCTAGTTTGGCTAACTTAGCAACTGTGCAAAATCCTGTCTCAAAATAAAAAAATAAATAAAGGCCTGGGGATATAGCTCATAGCTCCCTGTGAAGGTGCTGTGTTCAATCCTCAGTACCACTAAAAAAAAAAAAAAGAAAAGAAAAAAGAAAAGAAGAAGAAAAGAAGAAAGAGAGAAAGGAAGCTCAATTGAGTTTAATAACATGCCCATATAAAGTGCATTCTGATAACATGATTGCAAATTACTGTCCATAATTCCAAGATATTTGGTTGGGAAAATCAGATGGACTTGATTATACATTAAAGTTGTTGCAAAAAGTACCCTTTTCAGCAACCTCTCACTTCTGTTTAGTTTTATAAAATCATATTTGAGCAATATGTCAAATAGTGAAATGGAAGCTGTGCATTTTAACTACATCTTCGTGTATTACTGGACAATATTATTTAAGATTTTATTATTTTTGTTACCATTATCCATGTTCTAATTTGAAAAGGAAACAGTGTACATTTTTTTGTGAAATTCCTTTCAGTTGCTTTCAACCTTTGCTCTACCTTGGCCCTTTTCTTCCACACACTTAACACCTTGCACACACACCTTTCTGCATTCACCTGCTTCCATCTCTGCCTTCATCTGCTCCTAAGATCCTCCTTCTCCTGTGTCCTCATAAGTGCAATTTTATCTATGTCGTCACTTCTATTTTATCTATAAATCCACTTCAATTTGACACAGACCACACTCTTCTCTGTGCCCATTTTCTCCATCTGTAAGTCATTTATTCATTTATTGCACGCGTTGAGTATAACATCTCTATGTCTCTATGTACGATAGACATGAAAATGAATTGACATTGTGTTGAACTTCAGCAAATGTACAGTGTGGTGAAGAAAACTGCTTTCTCTTAGGCTCTAGTATTGGCTTCTCCTCTATCATCCATGCCCGAGCCCCTCTGTTCTTTCCTTTTTTCTCTCATTCATTCAGAAGATAGATATTAAGACTCTACTCTAATTCTGAGCACCTCAAGCAATGGAAGGATTATGTCTGCATTCTTGTGCGGTTAATCTTGTCCCACATACTTTTCTCTGAGTCTAGGCTGGCTTCCTTCTTGCTGACTCCTGCCTTTTGTGCTTTTCTGAGAATGTTGCTCAGATCATGGCTGAGATGCCTGCTACTTCTTTCATGATTCCTAAGAAAAAAATTTTCAGGTCTGCCAAGGACACAAGAACTCCTGTTGACAAGTAAGCAAATATTGTGCAACAAATGAAAAAGCATGTGGAAGGGGTTATTCTGTGTACTAATTCCAGAGAACAAACAACTTCAAATTCAAGCAGAACTTTTTGTTATAAATAAGATCTCTGGCCCCAACATGCTACCAGTTCAGAAGCTCAGCCACAAGGGAGGTGGCAGAACTAGATGACATTGCTAAGGCCATGAAATAATTTAACATAAATTGAAAAGATTAGAGAAGGATTACCGAATCATCAGGTTTTAAAGCTCTTGCAGCAATTATTCTTGTCTGACAATTTTACTATAAATCTCCTAGAGTTTGGTGCTAGATTATCAGGCTTTTTGAAGACTCGCTATATTTATATTAATCAATGAACTCCAAAGGAAATGTAAAAAAACAAAGTGAACAACAGTAAAGAGAATTGTGAAACAAACTGCATATCCTTGAATTTATTGATCGATCATTTCTGTGCAAAAATGTTACAGCAAAATTGTGCAATCCAAGTACTTTTGCAAAATGTCAGTGTTTAGACTCTGGCTTTAAAGCAGCATTAAACTTATGCTTTTCTATTATAATTGAATTACATTGAAGTGAAATTTTTACCAAGTTCTCACATTGTAGTGCTTAGGTATTAAGAGGTTGCTAGTTTTTAACAAATTTCAGTTTATAACAATATTGTGTTTAAATAAATTATACTATAGTAAAATATGTGCTATAATTATTGCATTGTAATTTTAGGATTATGGTCACTGATTTTATTTGCCTTATTTAAAAACCAAAAAAGATCATCTGTGAAGATATTCATTTCTATCTACTTTTAAATTTCCAATATTATGAATCAATAATTTAGCCAAAGGTAAAAAAAAGTGAATTACTGGAGAAATGAAAAGAGGACACACAAAATACAAACCATTTAAAAAAGTATTAAATTATGCAGACATAATTAATCTGTCAAATTTTTATAAATCTATCTATGCACTTAATTTTCACACTGAATTGGCAAAAATTAGTAACAGTCCATGAACAGGCCCTGGTTCAAATTATACCCTGAACAACTCTCCTTCAATTTCTCCTTTTTTTTCTCCTTCAATTTCTTTCCACTTAGAGCTCTTAATATTGTCCTAGATGTCTTAATACTTTCCTAGATTTTTCTTCGGATCTATACATCTCATTAGAATTTTTTTTTTTTTTTTTTTGTGGTGCCGGGGATCGAACTCAGGGCCTTGTGCTTGCAAGGCAAGCACTCTAATCACAGAGCTAAATCCCCAGCCCCTTAGAATAATTTTTAATGTTCCCTTCATAGCTCAATTTTATAATGTTATAATATTAATTTGCAAAGAAATGGAATTAAGTGACTAATCTAGAGGGATCTTAAAACTGTAAAGAAAATTTTTGTGTAAAAAAACTATTCCTAGAGAATCGTTTTTCTGTATTAAACTCAGGGAAAAGAGATGGCTTTGCAGAAATAGGAGGAAAGGAAACTGTGGTCAACGCTGTTATTGCTGACCCAAGACCCACTCTTCCCATCTTAATAAAACAAACCTGTTTATTCGAGGTGGCAGTGTGCTTGCTGACAGTTGGGTATGACTGCTAATATCCAGATGGAAGCCACGGGGTAAAGCTTCTGAAATCTTCAGGGAGACTTTATAGAAGTTAAGCAAATAGTAGAAGTGCCTTTTGCCGATCACTCTTCCCTCACTTCCTGGAAGATGAACAAGATGGCTGGAGGGAGACTGGATTGAGGTTTGAGTCGCCTTACACAGAAAATGAGACCACGGTTGCCATCTGTACACTGTTAGGTTGGTTACTAGCTAAAATAAGGAAACAAAATATTCTCTAAAGGACTATGACAAAGCCTGCAGTATACAACGTAACATTTCTAATGTCCAGAGAAGGTCCGAGTCACTTGACATAAAAGAACCTGAAAAGTGTTGTTGCATCCTGGAATGAGCAATGCCGCTCTGCTTATCTGAGCTTCCCAGGATCATGAACTTAGTACCAGCAATTTTTTTCTCCTTCAATTTCTTTCCACTTAGAGCTCTTAATATTGTCCTAGATGTCTTAATACTTTCCTAGATTTTTCTTAGGATCTATACATTTCATTTAGGTTTTTTTCTCTTTGTTTTAATTTCTATTATTCTATCTGTGAGTTCATGGGATTATTACTTTCTTATTTCCATTCTGTTATTACATCACTCAGTTAGTTTTTTATTTTAGATATATATTTTAGTTCTAAAATATCCTTTTAGTCTTTTTATCATTTCCATTTCTCCACTCGCATTTTCTGTTTTCTTTCATAACAATTGCTTCCCTTTACTTCATGGAGCAAAGTTCCAACTCCTTTAATAGTTCTGTCTGATAATCCTGTTACGTCCTTGTCATGTCAGCGTCTGCTGGTTTTCCCTCTTGGCCGGGTCATGTTGTAGGGGCAATGGTCATCGACAGGGAAAGAGTAAGTTAGGGGCCTCATTCGGTCTCCTGGCTTATCCCGACTAGAAGGAGTTAAACCTGACTAGAGAAATTCCCCTGCGGTGGCTGAACAAACATCTGACTTTTGGCTGTGTTATACTTGTGATGCACGTTATACAAGCAAGCGGAGATGTCCGGTGGGCAGTTATCATACAAAACTGGAATTCTGGAGAAGATCAGGGCAGTAAGATTCAGGATGTGTTACACGAATGTTGTCAATATCATCGGCAATTACCCAGGAACAGACAGTAGATACAAAAAATAAGGGAACTGAGAAGGTGTCTCCAAGACAGAAGACATGGAAAATGGTGGCATATATACCAATGGAAAAGAGAGGAAGTGGTCAGCTGGCCAAATGCTACAGAAAGATCAAGAAAGTTAAAAGTAGAGAAATAGTCACTAAATAAAGCAATCACATTGGTGTTTCAATATGCGTCAATGAAATCTTAGAGTAGTGAAGACAAAAACCTAAAAGAAATAAGCAAAGGAAATAAGATCAAGTCAGAAATTGGAGAAGAAAAGAATAGAGTCCACAGTAAATTTCCTATTGCAATTTTTAAAATCCTAAATCTCTTTCAATGACCTATTTGGCCTTATAACTTTCACACGGATCTGATCTACATCCTAACACTAAATCCAACCCCCCCACTGCTTTTCACAACAAATTCCTTCTCTCTGCCCTTCCCAATGTTCAAAAGCCCTTTCCCCTTTCTGCACTAATTTTTCTTTCATTTCTCTGGCCTGTGATGCTTTTCTCACCACTTCCACAAGTGGCTTTTGCCATCAGTGCCCCAGTTTAAATGTTACTTTTTAAAAGTCTCCTCCTAACACTAACCACCATGTCTAAAGTGTTTCACAGCTTCCCTATTCCATCGCCTTGTTTCTCTTCTTCCCCACACAGATCATGACATAAAAATCACATATTGGCCTCTCTACTCAGTCATGGGTGGGAGGCTCACAAGCACAGGAACCTTGTCTTTGTTGCTTACTCTGTTTCCTCAGCACTTGGCACATACTAGTAACTCAATTAATAATGTTGAGTAAATAAACTCATGGATATGAATGCAAACCAACTCTTAAATTGAGCTAAGTTTCCTTCAAATAAAAAACAAACAACAACAGAAAACACTCAAGAAGTCGGAAAAAAGGAGAACCTAGAAGTACTTCCTTGTAATATGAAAAGCAGTACGCAAACCAACAAAAGTGACACTGAAAGGAAACCAAACAATATATGAAATGAACAACGAATTCTGAAATGGAGACATTACAGCAGAGACTTGCTATATGTTTTAGATTAGTACAAAGCTATACAACTATAGAAGTTACGATTGATTAGAGGAATAGAACTACTCTACGTCTTACTACATATAGACATAGTCTTAGTACATATAAAATTTAAGATCAACCAAAATTAAAAAGAACAGAGAAATAGATATTATATATAATGTATAGCAATAGTCATATAAAATATGATGTATATGAGATATTTTAAAGAAAACAAGATCACAATATGCATTCAGTTCCAATAAGTAATACTGAATTTAAATTGTAAAGAGATTGAAAGATTATGCTTTTTCTGCTTTGCATTCCATGGCTAGGAGAACATTTTGTTCCTGATATACATTTTGAAATGCCTTTGGAATCTTTTTCTGTGGGCAATGTCCCAATATTCACACATTTTTATGGTCCTTAATACTCTCCAGAAGAAACAGATTCCTTTAAAGCATTAAGTTTTCAAAAGAGGTTAATCTTTTCATGGTCCCCTGCTGGCCCCGCACGCAGAGTTAAAAAGACGAAAAGGAACAGAATTTAGGCCAACTCATCTATCCCACCCATCAAAACCAGAACAGATGACTCCGCCTGTGTGCTTGCAAGCCTCAGCCTGCCTCCTGGCCCCGAGTTTTCCTTCACCGCAGCTCTCAGCAGACTCTGCAGAGCTCACAGTGACAGCCTCCTCTCCACAGCCACCTCTCCAGGCCCAGATCTTTTGTTTTCTTCTTCTCCCACAAAGGGTGGATCCTGCTCCTGCCTCTGACTGCTCATTCTGTGTTTCAGCCTTGGGCCGTTCACACTCTGCTTGGAGTTGTTTCCTTCAGATTTCCATATGTCTATCTACTTTTCCTGTTTCAGTCGTGCGGTCAAATACGCCTCCTCAGGACACTCATGCTGTTTTCCCCTTCATTCGCTCTCTAGTGCCACCACACAGCCAATTTTTCTTTATAACCCCCAAGAATAGTTGAAATTTTATCAGTTTAAGTATTTGTCAACTTATCCTACCTTCCCCTGCTCAAAATAGCAGCTCCAAGAGAACAGGGACCCGGCTTGTTTTGTTCAGCGAATAAGCAGTGTGTGCACAACACACAACTAATGAGTGAAAAGAGGCAGAAAAATCAAACATCTTCTCTCTCAATCTCAAACTCAGAATATGCTCTAAGAATCTGAGCAATTACTACGCTGAGATATTTTGTTTGATTTTATTTATGAGTAGTAGTAGGATTATAAAATTTTGACTTAAACACATTAAAGAGTCTAACTGCCATCTGATAGTAACTTTCTAGCTACCCTTACTCTTATTAATGTCCTTTAGTTTACCAAAAAGTTCTTTACTCACTGTTTCTTATTTACTGAACAAATTTCACTATATATACACGTATCATTTCTACATTCATTTACTGGCAGTGAAATTAAAGAAAATATAAAACATGTTCCAGTCGATGAGCATTAGAGATTAAGAAAGAACAGGATTGAGTGGAGGTTAAGATTGAGAATATAAGAAAAAAGGAATGCATGTGGTGACATTGTAACTTCGTCTTACTATGCTCATCCTTGTAGGTAGATAGATAAACAGACGCAGTTGTTCCCGCTACCCTGGTTCCGGCAGGCGCAGGGTTGTCAAATTCTGCAGACTCAAGTTCCTTACATAAAAGGCTGTAGTATTTGCATGTAATTTATGCATAGCCTCCCATATAATACCTAAAACAGTCCAAATGCTACACATAATGGCATCGTTTAGGGAATAATGCCACTGAGAAAAGTCTGTGCATATTCAGTATAAATGCAATTTTGTTTGAATATTTTTGAATCATAGTGGATTGAACTCTAAGATGTGAAGCCCACAGACACGGAAGGACAACTATACATCACCGTGAGTACTACAGAAAAGCACCATTAAATAAAATCAGATGAGTTGTGAAAAATATACTAACGCAGTGACAACATGATGGAATTTTAAAATGTATAAGTTTGTCCATGTCTAGAAGTTTTTAAATGGCACCGAAAACAATTTTGTGGGAGAGAGAAAACAAATCAGTACCTTTTTTAGATGAAAATGTTCTGTACATGAATTACGCAAATCACCGTTAAATGTGGAGTTAGTACAGTATAAGTGGTAACGCCCAATAGCTACCTGGTGTTTAACTCTAAAACAGAAGAGATCCACATCTTTTCTGACTCGGATTGTGGCAACCAAGAGAGCACAAGACAGTCCCTTGTTCTTCAACGCACCTCTCAGACCCAGGGAACTCAGCACCTGAAGACTAAAGAGCAAAACTGAGTCCAGAGTCTCTCCAGGAGTGAAGTAGGAAAGGCAAACGATGACCCTTCTAGGTTAGTCTTTTGAGTTTTCTTATCTTTTTTAAAAAATGAGAACAAGAGAAATTTACTGTATCAGGCATGACTCTGCTTCCTGGCCACTGTGTACCCAGTGGTGCCTCCTCTGTACCCGGCCCCGCGGTTGCTGCACACACAAGGCCTTTCATCCAGACACAGCACTGGCTCCTGTCTGAGGCTTGGCACTCACTCTTTGGGATGCCTAATTTCTCCACAGTTGTTTTCACCTAGATCTTGCCTCTCTGCCCTGTCCGGGTGCCACCCAGGAGCGCCTGTTCACCTGGCTTTTCATCCCCAGATGGCCCCTAGACACAACTTTGGATCAGGATTATCTCCATGCCCTGGAGTCTGAGCGCAGGTTTGGCCGACAGGCTCAGCAGGAGTTTCCAGCTAATCGGGGGTAAGATCAACCAGCATTAAATCAGGGTGATGAAATGAGAAAATTTAAAACTAGGCAACCATTACTGTTATTTGGAAACACAGAAGCATGTAGCTTAATTCCTCCATCTGATGAGTGTGGATTAAGTCAGGTAAGGTTAGTAAAGTGGAGAAGGCGAAATCTGAGTTAGGCCTTGAGGAAAGGTAAGATGAAGTCAAGCATAAAGGAAGGATAATGCATGTCAGATGTAGGCAAGAGAGTCGGCCAAGCACAGCTTGAGCAAAACATATCCAACATCAGTCTGGGAGGGCAACTGCTTTATAGGATTCAAAGGTAGACGTGACCAATTTATAAAGCATATTGAGTGTCCTTTTTGGATCACCTTGTAAATGGTTCTTGGCTGTTTCTAGTGACTAATTGAAGATTGCTTCATCCCATTGTCTGTGCACACTTACTGTGGAGGAATCTTTCAGGCTGAAGCCAGGACATTGGGTATTATGTCAAGTTCACTGCACATTCTTATTTCAGAACGAACGCTACAAGATAATCATTTTTAAGCTTCATATTTAGCAGTCGACCATCATATGTTGAAACTTTGTATATAAAATACATAAAAGCCCTATTTCCACAAGGGATGTGCGCGCTCGCGCGCGTGTGTGTGTGTGTGTAGGAGGCTCCTGGAATTCCTGAATTTTTCAGTTATTGCTGTATTTAATGAAGGAATCATAGACAAATATTACAATGACAGTGGAAATTTTAGATAATTAAGATCAAAAAATAAAAAGACACAGATCTAAGAAAACCAGGTAGAGTCAAGTATATCATATTAATTTTCCACCTCAAAGTCAAATGTAAAAGAAAAGCCACATGACTAATTTCATGAGATCAACTAAATCTGACTTCGAGGGTCTCAGAGTATCTGTTCAGTAGAAACTCAATCTTGGTTGACTTTGGGCATCCTTTTCCGAATCCATCACATACATACTGGAAGATTCTGAAATCTAAAGCAAAGTGACAGTTACAGAATAAGCTCCCTGGGTTTGGTGCACCCACATCACTCCCACTAAGCTTGCTGCACAAGTCCAGATGATCCTTTAAAATTTACTGACTCTGGATGTAAGTAAAAATGGCTGGAAAGGCACTTCTAAAAATTCTCTCCCCCATAAAAGCAAGGAGAAAACTGGTAAAAACTGTCAAAACTGATTTTCGGAAGTCTTAACTAATAACTTGTAGCAACCCAGTGAGCATATTTGAGAGAGAGAGAGAGAGAGAGAGAGAGAGAGAGAGAGAGAGAGAGAGAGAAGGCAGGGAGAGTATCACTGTGCTGTGTCACAAAGCAGGGAGTTATATTCCACTTCCTAGATAGTGGAGATTTTTTCTAAATAAATTATTTAGGGTTCTGTCTTAAGTAGATTTGCTTCTTCTTCTCCATTTACTTATTTATCCAATCATTTATTTCAGGGGTCCCCAGCTCCCGGCCATGAGTCAGGACTGGTCTGTGGCCTGTTAAGAAACCCAGCAGGACGCAAATGAGCAGCAGGAGGCGAGCTGACTGCGGAGTGAAGCTTCATCTATATACGGCCACTGGTCGTCACTCACATCACTAACTGAGCTCCGCCTCTTGTCAGGTCAGTGGGACTTTAGCTCGTCACAGGAGTGTGGAACCTACTGTGAACTGTTCAGGCCAAGGGTCTAGGCTGTAGTTGTAGAGACTCTAATGCCTGATGACCAGAGCATAATTAGTGGCTAAGTTCATTTCTAAAGCTGAGGAGCCCTTTGCTAATGCTGAAGAGTTGATTCTGCCTTCTGTGAAGGGCATCTGTCGTGAACTTTCAGAAGAAGCTGCAGCTCAAAAGGTACCTCGTGTTCCTCTTTTGGCTGGCGCCATAACTAGACAAAGTGATGACACAGTAGAGGATGTTGAGGCACAATTGTTAGGATTAACGAGTCACTGTGGTGTGCAATCCACATTGACAAATACCAATGTTGACAACAGGGAACAATGCTTGTTTTTGTGTGATTGTGTGATATATTTTTCAGGTACAGAACTATTCAAGTCTTTGAATGATTATGTATCAGGAAAACTGAATTGGAAATTTTTGTTGATATATGCATAAATAGAACGGCTGCCATGACGGGAGCTTTCTGGCTTCACAACTCAAGTCAAAGAGTTGCTCTTGAATGTGAGTCTGCTCCCTGCGTCAGCCATGGAGAAATGCTGGCTAGTCAAAAAATGTCATCTGAGCCTAACAGTGTTTTTCAGGATACAATTAAAATTATCAGTCACATTGAAGTACATGGCCTCAACTCATCTGCTCACGAGCTCTATGAGGAGATGGACACAGAGCACCCGCATCTTCTCTTACACACACAACTGAGATGGCTTTCTACAGGTAGATGACTGACCAGAGTTTTTGAGTAACAAGAGCCACTCCAGAGATGTCCTTTAGGAAAACAGTCACCACTGGCAGCAGATCTCAGTGACACAGAATAGGTCCCCAAACTTTCTTACATGTGTGACTTATTCAGCCGAATATCTATACTGCCTGTGTGTTATCATGCTAAAGAATATCCTGAGGTACAAACAGACACAGAAAAAAGAGAAAAGCCATCCAAAAGTTCAAATTCCAGGCCAGTACTGAGCATCAGTAATACAGTCCAAACCACAAATGGCAACCACGTAGTAACTGTGGGTACCATAACCACATTCTAGAAGCTAAGGGAAATAACTAAAATTGATTATAGTGATTTTTTATCTAATGCAGTGTATTGAAATAATTAGCAGTGGCAATAGCCGTGTTTGGAGTGTTGATACTCACCGGTGGCCAGTAGTTAGCGCACTGGGGAAATTGATCTAAGGAAAAGAAGAAATCAAGCTCCTTTCCCATGAACGTATATGGTGAATTGTGTTACTAAGTAGTGTAGGACAGTTCCAGCAACTTCTAGTTTACTTTTTTCCCTCTAGAATCCTACTCTCAGATCAAATGGGATTACAACAATATTTGAGAATTTTTAAATTAAACTGAAGAGAAAGTCTTTGTAATGAGCCTTTGTAAGCTTAAACCACTAAGTATTTCATTCTCTCTCTTTTTCTGTAGGTTTTTCTTTATTATTTTCTTTTAAAAGAATTAAAGAGAATTCTGAGCAAGATGATGGTGGCGGTGAAGTTTTGAATTTTCTCAAAACTCCCCTCATGAAAGGTAAAACACAGAAAAATGAAATGAATAAATAACCTTAATGATTCTAATATACCAGTGAGTAGAACAGAAAGGCCTATTTTCCATATTAATTGTGCAAGAGAAAGTGAGGGAAACCCAGTTCTGTAGCCTCTGAGACCTGCTGAACTTCAGGCTCTGCAGGCCCAGCTGAGGCAGGTAGCTGGAAAAGATCAGGCTTCTGTCCACTCGAGTCCACAGTGAGTGACAGGACCAGAGAAGATCTGAAGAGGTTGAGCTAGTTGGATCCCATCTCTGAGACCTACACTGCTGAAACCCTACTCTGGGAAAACCATTCTGAATGTAAGAGAAATTGCTGTAAGCAGAATCCAAGCTGGGTAGGACAAAATACCAGGAAACAAAAGAAAAGGAAAGAAGAAAAAGGCAAGAGACACCAGTATGAGGTCATAGTTGTGAACTTCCTGATATTGCTAGAAGGATGAGTCCTGTTCTTGTCCACCACCCCCTCCTAAGAATTCAGTTTAAAAAGAAATCAGACAAATACAAGCAATAAGAAGGAATTAAATCTGAGTCTCATAGAACATTATTATGAAAGAAAGAAAATAAGGCCCCTAAATAAAATAAATGTGCATTAGAAAGATATGCCACACAACGGATGAAAACTCCAACCAAAAATTTCAAAACAAACAATGAAATTAAGAGCATGTTAGAGCAATAATAGATTGGCATAAACCCAAGTTAGAAGAACTCGTCAATGAAAATGGAGGGCACGTGAAAGATTTGAAAAGGAAAACAAGGAGAGAATTTTCAAAAATTACTTCAAAATTGAGGACCAAATTAAAATACCAAAACAAATAAAGAAAAAATAATGACACACAAGATATTGTGAAGATTAAAAGACTTTGAGAGAAAGTGCTACTCAAAAGACATTCAAAGAGTTACTATATGTGTATCAGGAGCCTCTGAAGGTGAAAACTAAAGCAATAGGATAGAAAAAATATTAAATGTTATCATTTAAGGCAACATTTTTTGAAAATCTTCAAATGATATATTAAGAAGTCATGTCACATTCTGGGAGGAAGTCAACCCAGAAACAGTCAGCATTACAATATAGTCTAATAAGAATGTGGAACTAAGGACTAAAGGAAAGAATAACTGGAGAATACACACACAAAAACCAAGTCACATATAAATGGGGAAAAAAAAGAATAAAGTGACTTCAGACCTTTCCAGCTCTCTGCTTTATGCTATACAACAATGAATAAATGTATATAAAATTAAAAAATAAAAAACACTTAATAGTGAATATTTCATTCAAATTGACCTTCTTATACAAATAGACAAAATCTGAGGAATATGAAACAATGTAAGAAACATTGTCATGGGAACTTCCCAAGTACTACACTAAAAAATAAACTTCAAAAAACCAAAATGACTGGAAATCCATTGGCATAAGGATTGACTATAGGCATAAAATTTATTTTTACCTGTAGAACTAAGACTAAGAAAAAAAAAACCTCAAATTACTTTAAGAATATAAATTGTAAAACAGCACGAAAAACCAGTGTCTTCCAATATTTATTTTAAAAAGCTCATAAAAAATTCTTTCCTGAAAGGGGATATACAGAGAAAACTTGCAGGCTTTCTTAGGAAAAAATGTTTACATAAAACCAACATATATTAATATAATAGATAGCCACAAAAATTGTAAGAGGGGATTTTATAGTATTAAATGACCACATCGAGGACATTGTCTGATTCTATATTTGATTGATCCTATTATTTGGGTCTTCACTCTTTCTGATTTTTCTACATTCTTTCTGATTATTCTACCAAGTCTCCAGCTATAGTGGTGGATTTGTCTATTTTTTCTTTCAGACCTACCCATTTTCACCTCAGTCTGAAGTCAATTTTTAAGGGTGTACACACTTAGGATGCCCATGTCTTCTTGGAGAATTGATCTCCATTATATCATGTATCCCCCTTATCCCCAACGGTGCTTCTTCTCCTAAATCCTACTTTATCTGATTAATAAAGCTACCTCAGCTTTCCTTTTATTAGTGTTTGCATGTTCTCACATAAACTCATTAAAAGCTGTTACTCTTCCTATAGATTTAAATGACATTTGGTGGCATCTATTCGACATAAACAAATGCAGAGTTCTCGTTTCTCCCTGTCTCTCTCCAGATTTTGGGGAAGCTGTCTGATCTACACCTTTAGTTCTCCAAAGAGTGTGAGAAAATTCATTAATGTTTTAATTTGCCTAGATTTTATTGTCATTGTGAGAAGGAAACTATGCTTCTTACTCTATACATCTCTGCGGTAAAATCAGAAGCCCCGCATCAGATCTTTTTATTTCTGAATTTAGCCAGATTGGGGGTTTGTAGATCTAAGAATAGATGATTCAGGGAAGGAGACATTAGATGTCAGTAAAAATACTCTTTCTTCCAGATCACTGCCAGGATGCTGATTGTCTCACCTGAAATTTGTGAAGCAGCCCTGTCCCTTACCCCGTGCTCTCCCTATTTTAAAAGCAAAGACCTGTTTCTTTGGTACTTTCTGGCAGGGTCTCCTTCTCCCATCTGGAAATGTGGTTGTCTGGACTATCTGCTCCTGTGTGACGGGGGTGGTAAGTGACCTCCAAGAAGGAAGGCACTTGATCTTTCTGTACTTTCCCACACATCTCTCCCTCACTGTCATTTGCGCATTGAGATTCTGGAAACTTCTTTCTGTTCTCAGGCTGTCAGATACAATCACACAGTTTGAACCAGAGAGAAAGCTCATAGATAATGCAGTCCAGTCCTTCATTTTTGGGTGGGAAAAAGAGACCTCACAGAAAATGTAAAGCCTTGTAAGTTCATAAAAATTAGGATTGTTATATTAACAATGATCCAGCTGCTCTAAACAACCAGATATCAGGCAGCCTGCAAACTGCTATTTAGCATTCATATTTTAAAACATATGGCCAGTGAGAAAGCACAGTAGGGAGAAGAGGTGTCAGATGAGATACCTTAATAGTCGGGGCTGTTGCCCGCATGGTTGAAATGTTACCAGAAATCATCTATGATTTTATAAATTCATTATAAATTAGCATAACTTTTCTTCCATCATAAAAATATCCCCTAATAAAGTTCCTTTCTATTAACAGTCATAAAGTTTTTAAGAAAGCACCGTAGATAATGTTACGTACATTTTTTCCACTATGAGATCCTTACCTCATTTCTTTAGAATCTTGAAATACTCCTTTTCAAAGCTATCGATACTCTCTCAAGGTGGTTATAATCCTGATTTCATGTGTTAGTAGTTATTCTAGCATTTCTCTAGTTTTGTCTGGCTTCTGCATGTGTCTCTTTTTTCTTCAATATGTTTTCCTCTGGGATTTGCATGCATAGTGTGGAGATCCAATTTTGAAAGTAAAATAAATGAAATTATTCCACCTCTTAACATTTCCACTTATGTTTTTAGTTACAGCAAAATACATAACTAATAAAAATTTTCTAGCGCTAACCCCCAAATAAAGAAAATATAAAGTTTCAGGTAAATAATCATTTTTCATACATTTTCATATTTACATTATGAATAGTTAGCATAAATTTCCTTTCCCTAATTATTAGTTAAAACCATGGCTTGAAACTACAAACTAATCAGAGGACAAAATAAGCATTCGCTAATTAGGCCTTCTTGGGATTACCGTGAGATTAAATTATGATGACACAATTTAATGACAGACCTCAAATTCTTGAGCAGCCAGTTGGTGCCTTTTCTTTCTGTCAGCCACCAACAACATTCTTGGTGCTTAAATGCTACAAGATGTGAGTAAACTTGTTGATTTGAGAATATAAATCATAAAATAGGAGGTTTTGATTTGTTTTCACTCACAATTTTAAGAGAATCCTTCTACGAAGAAAATTTACTTTTCAGTTCTGATGGGGTTTGGGTGAAATCTTGAGTGTATATTATGCAAAAGTATTTAAATAAATATTATAAAATCCTGGTTTTCTGTCTACACGGTTTCAAAAATTTAGAGCCTTTGAAATCTTTAGCTGATCAGGTGAATTTTTCACCCAAATGTTTAACATCACATGAATTCAGATTTGGTTAGCTTTGTCATACTGGATCTAATATAAACAGTGAAGTTTATATTAGAACATTATAATTAAACATTTATGCTTCATGAAAATCAGTATTGTTTAGTTTCAGGAACTAAAAGAGAAATGTGGGCATTAATGTATATTTTCATCTAAACTCAAACATATGTAAAATATATGAATAAAAAATCGGTGTTAATAGTTCTCCATAACAATGATTTATATTCTCTTTCATTGGTGAACTGGCTTTATATTAAATTTATTTTTCTGATAGGGGGAGAATTTTTTTAAAAACATTGGGAGGAAGTATCATTTATATTATTCATATACATGCAGTGATTTACAGTAAAGATACTGGTTGCTTTTTTACTCTTTTTCTCTTCCAGTCTTGACCTTTACAACATGATCAATCCTGGATGCTGACAAACCAGAAGGGGGAAGATAGAAGTAATGTAATGTGCATCCTGATTCACCATCTCCGGGTACATGTTAGGTAAATCAAGGCAGGTGGGAGGCACAGAGAGAAGAGACGCTAATGCTCAGTGACCTAGTCTGGCAATCAGGAGATCACTCCCTAGAGATTCATCTAGGTCCAAATGAACTGGAAGACCAGGCAGCAGAGTCAGTGAGAGGATCTGCTGAGTTCCTGCTGCCTTATTTCCTGCATGGTTTGGAGTCTCACAAGAGGGCTGAGAATAGCCCAGTGTGCCTGGACAGGTCTGAAAAACTAAAGAGAGTATATGGTAGGTCTAGGAGGAACTGACAGAAATATGAATCAGAAAAGGTCAGACAATCTACTCTCCTTCGGGAGTAAGGAACCTCAACTTCATCAACGATAGATTATGGCAGCGTGTAGTGAACATCTACTGTGGACACCAGTGGACTCCAGGCAACACACATACGATGTGTGGCTCAAAGACAGGAGACTGCTACCTTTTCCTCCATGCCGCTAAGACTCTTGAGCCATAACACTTTGTTCACTTAAAATAGTTTGTACCTCGAAACTATTTTAAGGAAGAGGCAGAGAAGAGAGATAATAGCAAGAGACAGAGTGTTCCAGTTAAACAATATTTGAGGATTGGGGAAGTGGAGAAGGCTAATTCAGGGTTGAATAATATAGCACATTTTCTCTGCACATCTGAGTTACAGTAAGCATAGATATACATACATATATAGTATACATATGTTATGGCTTGTGACTAGATGTCTCTACCAAAGCCTCATGTAGTCATAGGTGAGGCTTTTCTAAAGTGACTGGATCGAGAGTGTGTGATGCGGGGATTAAGTGTGTGATGCTGGAATCAAGGTATGTGATTACTAAATTAGTCCAGTGACTGGTTTGGCATAGTTTTGGTTGTGGATAATGAAAAAAGCTTATCCTGGGTATGAGTGCTACCTTCCATAAGGGTGTATAGCCTGGATAGAACATAAGGGACAGAAAGGGGGCTGCTGTGGTTGCTTGCTGCTTGCTGCTTTTGCTGCCTTCTGTCTGCCATGAACTATTTCTCCTCTGCAATGGTCCTCTGCTGTGCCACCCTGCCTTGGAGCCAGCTGATGACAGACCGAAACCTTTATAAACTGTGAGCCAAAATAAGTTTTTTTCCTTTAACTTTGAGTGTTGGGTATTTTGTCTCAGCAACAACAACAAAAATGTAATTAAGACAACATATATGCATACATATAAATTAAGGTAACTATTTGAAGTATTAAATAAAACAAGTTATTTAATTTTTCAGATTCCCAACAATTTTCCATTTAAGGTACAGGTAAGGTTTTCATTATTAACATGAGTATTCACACCAAAATAAAACAACTTTTTAATGCTATGAAATTGCAATGGGCTTAACATTGTCTAAATAATAATGGCAGATGGTCATTTTGTTATGCTGTTCAGGTATTATAGTGGTATTTTGGTTCACAAACTTGATTCTTTCCAACCAAATTCAATAGTTAGGTTCAATGTTGACCTTATATGGAAATTTGATTCTGTTCTCCCCAGTTCAGTTTGCGACCAGAATCATGGAGAGAATTGAGTTGGTGAACCGAGGTACTACTCCACGTGATCATTAATTCAAAGTCTTAAAATATCTCTGAGCGACTCCATTTCCCTGGTTCTTGTAGTGGATAAACAATAAAATAAAATACAAACTGAAGTGTTTCTTTTCTAGACTTGAATTTCATTGACTAAAATAATTTAAGAGGGAAACGTGTGTGGCTGCTACTCTCCTTCTTTGGAAAGGCAATCTCTAATATTTTTCTGTAAACAAAAATCTTGCTGAGGAAAATACTTTTACAGAATCATATTGATTTTATTCTCAAACTATCTGGAATTTTGCATTAAAATTTTTACATAAAGTGGATTATATTCATTTATTATGGCAACTAGTACTATATAACTGATTTTCTAAGAACTAACCCCAAATGCCTTCAAATTGAGTTTTGTGTTGTACTTATTTTGGAAATAATTTATTTCTCATCTTCCTGATGTACTTCTTTGTCTTACAAAACAAAATATATATCCCCCAAGAATACATGTACCACATGTTTAATAAAGCATTATTTTCAAAGCAAAAAACCTGGAAACAACCTGAATTGTCAAAAGATTGAATAAAATGTTGTACAGCTCTACAAAATATGAAACTAGACATTGTCAAATAATTTAGAGCTTACATACCCTAATGCATATGATATCCAGTAAATACTGTATTATCAAATCAAAACAGCTGCAACAAGATGTCTGTAATGTATATGATTGCAGGGCTTTTTTCTTATATGAATTCGGAGGTTTTTCTTCTTTTACTATAATGCAAATCATTAAATAATATTAGAAATTTCTGATTTTTGATAACTTGGTAGATTTCTTCCAGGAAACCACCTGGATCTGGTATATTGTGTACCTTGTTGCGTAGGAGATCTTTTCTTTCTCTATTTTTTATAGAGTAACTGGTCTGTTTAGATTTTCTGTCTCCACTGAGATCAATCTTGATAAATTGTGTTTTTTCTAGGAATATATCCATTTCATCTGGGCTTTCAAATTTATTTGCATGGGTATGAAAAATAGTCTCATTATTTAAAAATGTTTCTGTTGTGATGGTTATTTTCCTCTTGTCATTTCTAATTTTGTGTATTTGTGTCTTCTTACTTTTATGCTGGTAGATCAGCTAGTGGTTTTGTTGACTGCTGTCCAAAAAAGATTTTGTTTCAACAAAGAATTTGAACAAACAAAATGGATAGTTTTGAAACAACTGGATTTTAGGTTTATTTATTAATTCTATAATTTTTCTATTTTCTAATTCAATTTCCACTTTTACAAATTTCTGCTATTTCTTTATTGTTTTCTTTCTATTGTTCTGAATGTTATTTAATTCATTTATTTTATCTCACTAACTAATAGTTATTTGAACACATAGCTGATTTGAGGACCAAAACAGAGAAAATATAAGGTGAACCTGGAATATCTCGTAGCGCTAGAAACTGAGGAATAACTCAAAAAAAAATTGATGGGGTCATGTCAAATGCACAGAGGAGCTAAGCAACAAGCTCCACATGGCCAATATGCATCAATTTGAGCAGTGAAATATAATAGCGTTGTATTATACCCCAAAGTATAGAAAAATACATGGGTACATACTGATAAATAAATTTTATTGCAGTAAATAAGTGGACTGGCACACATTTTTCTTACAGAAGAATTTCAAATACTGCATGTATGTACTACTCCCTGCAGGAGTGGAACTTAATATTCATCCCCTTGAATGTGAAATGGATGAATGGATTCATTTCCAGATATAGAAAGCGAAAAATAGTAACTTTGTGGTGGAAAAATTTGGCAAACAACGTTAACCAAGTGATTAAGATTAGCATTACCAACATTACGCTGATATCATGTCCTCCCTATTATATATGTGAAGAGAAGCATATTTATTTTTGGTGTATCCTTTCAAATCCCACAAATACAGTGTAATCATGAGAAAAACACTGGACGATGCCAAATAGGAGACCTACAAAGTGCCTGACTAATGCTCTTCAAAAGTATTGAGATCATGAAAAACAAATACAGAGAAACTGTCTCAAAACCAAAGAAACAGAACTAGTTGATAAAGTCTGATATCGTGAATTGGATTCTGAGCATTAGCAAAAGAAACAAAACAAACAAACAAACAAAAACTAATGGAAGAACGTGCAGTAGTGTAACAGTGCTAATGTTAACTTCTTGGTGCAGTCACAAACCCTGTGGTTATATAACCCTGTGGTTCAGATTAGGGGAATCTAAGGAAAGAATATGTGGAAACTTTCTGTATTGTCTCATTAAGTTTTCCATATACTTAAATTTATTTTAAAATAAGATTTCCTTTTAAAATCTAAGATAGGTTTTACTAGTTGAAGGTGAAATTAATGAAATATTAAATCATAGCTGTATTAAGTCAACCAGTGAAAAATAAAGGGCATCGAGCCATTGTTCTTTAGGTTATTTATTTATTCCTAAATATTTATTAAACGTTTAGTATGTAAAGAGCACTGTATTCAGTTGCTGATTGGAAAATGACTGAATACCTCTTACAGTTCACAGGGCTTTTCAGCATCCTTAATAGACAAGCTCAAAATCTGTAAAAGAGATGGGGACTAATTTATAAAAATATAAGGACTAAATTACCACTAAGAAACAGACCTGTACCTAGTCCACACAGAAATTCAACTGCTTTTAAGTATGGACTAGGACTGCTTCAGAAAGAGGCAAGAACAGTGACATAAGTGTGTCGAAAGTTAGTGGGAGTATTTTAGGGGAAAGTAACATCGATATGACTTTTACTATAATAAATGTTTAAAATGTAAACAGTCACTACATATTTTGATTGTATCTTGTATATTAAACCCTAGAGTAAAATATTTTGTACATGGGTCAAAGGAAAAAAGATTCACATCCTTTGCTGTAAGGGATTTTCCTATGACTTCACAGGATCAGAGACACAGCATATAAATATTTTGTACAAGGAATCTTAATAATAAGCAGACTGAAAGGAAAGAATATTTGAATATTTATTTCTTTCAATGTCAGAAAATGCTTTTTGAAGGAGATAAGATAGAAATGGAGTTCTGAAAGTTCCCTGTATGTATCCCATTAGGTAGACATGCTGGACAATGCTGTAATGCGTGGCTGGAAAGGCGCCTTAGTCACCGAGATGCTCACCAAACGCTGATTAGAATATTCAGGAATCTTGCACCCAGACGTCCTGATTTCATTGATCTGGAGCGTGACTGGGAAGTCTACAATTTTAAGAAGCAACCTTTCCACTCTACGAGTGACACTCACTGCAATTCTAACTCATGATGTCCAAGGACCTTTTAGCTTAACAGGAAGAAAGTATAAAGAAATTTGGGTGAGGTCAAGCAGAGCAGTTTAACTGGAATAAAGCGAGGGTCTCTAAAGGAAAATTTTGGGAGAGCAAGTTTAAAATCTTGATTGAGCCAGCCTGAGAAAGGCTTAGAATTTCAAGTCAGAGATTATGTGCTTGATCTCAAAGGAGTGAGGAGTCACTGGTAATCTTATGGAATAGACTTAAAACCACATACAGTGATTAATATGATGTAGTTACTAAAAGAAAGATAAACTAGGAGTAGAATATTGGTATAAAGTTGTTGAATATCTAGGTTCAAGTTAAATTATCTGGCTTGTTTTAGAGGAAGAGAAAATGTTAACATCTGGAGCATATCTTGGTTTTTACATAAAAGACTATATCAAGTAAAATAACATACTTTTACTCTGGATTTAATCAGAATACTTAACTACATATGTGAAGTACATCCATGAGTACTAACATGATTACTAATTCTTCATTCCAATCAAAATTTAGCTTGCCATGATGTCCCTGAGACTTAATGGCATTATCCCCTGGGAAACTTCGTGGTGTTCGCTGAAGAAAATTATCTATTTTATTCCTGACCAAGTAGAGCATTCTGCAATCTGATTCACTAAATTTCACCGGAATTGACATCAATTTTCACAGTGAAATCTGCTTTCTGTATTAATTAGAGAATAATAATTCATTCTTCCTTATATAATGTTTTTATTTGACCTCAGGTATGCAGTGATACTATTTCCACGTTTAAATTAAATGGTCTAAGTTGTTGTGTTTCTGTTGATAAATTTTGACAGTTCGAAAGTGAAAATAAATTTACAGAAATTTTCATATCCTTGAAACTGGCCATCGATTTCATAAATCTACTGAAATTACTTTGTGCTCATTTGATAGAATATAAACATACTTCTCATGCAGTGTGAATAATTTGGGAAAGCTCAACAATGAAAATGAACCCCGCATGAACTGTAGAGTGAGACAGATAATTATTTTAAGTTTGATTTTTCACAAAGAAAATTGCCTAAGGATTTCTGGAGGCCAGGGTCGTCCTGAGGAAACAGGATGTTAAGGAAAAACAGATTTGGCCCAAGCTACATATGCGAAGATGGAACTTGGTAAACTTTCCCACAGTATAACAATTCTAGGAGTAAACAGCAACATATGTAACCCAGACAAATGACACGGTGTGATGAGACCAGAAAATGATCTAGACTCTATAGCTTGAACCCAACAAGCATTGAATAAAATAACACACTTTCAAAATGTGGATCTAATGAAAATAAACACAATAGAATCTCCCATCCATGACATGTGTGGTAATACTTTGTTCCAAGTCTACAACGAGGTCTGCTTCTCTAAATCAAGTTTATTTTGATCATTAGAATCATTAGAGCTAAATTTGATCATTAGAATTTAAAATCCTCAATTCTGATTAGTTTCCAAAAGCAGCTCGCTTCTTCAAGGACAAGAACTACTTCTCAGACTAAAAAGCGATGTTTCATCTAAATTGAGAGCCTGGATATCAGCAGTGCTTTTGAATTTTAAATGCTTGTTATGCAGAAATACCAATTTATTTCTATCAATAAACATATTCAGTGGGGGTTGCCTGGACTAAATGGTTGTGGTAGCATATAACTTGTGCTTACTAAGTACCTGGTATGGCACATGTGATCATCACACACTCATATGTATCTGGGAAGTACTGTTAGTATGTGTTAATGAAATTGAGGCCCAAAGGGGTTAAATAAATTTCCAGGGATAACACAGCAAGCAATCTACCAGATATGAACTTGAAACCCAAGAAATACAGTTCCAAACCCCGTGATTGAAATCAGACTGAAATAAATATTTATTCATGACTATCAAAGGAAATCAGAACTGTGAAGAAGTCATCCCTATATAATCTGCCACTGAAATAATGGAATGTATAGACCCAAGAAGCTGTTCTGGCTTGCCAGTTCCCATTTAAAGCAATAAAGTAAATGATTTTAGGGTTATTTCCGGGCATGTCTTATTCTTGAATGTTACCAACTGCACTGATTCTTTGGTAACAATTAACTATATATGGTTGTTTCAGTCATTAGTCCACTTCATTGTTCAAGTTAAATTATAAGATCAGGATTTTTAAAATTGTAGCCAGGCACAGTGAGGCACACCTGTGATCCCAGCACTTTAGGAGGCTGAGGAAGGAGGAGCACAAATTCAGTTCCTAACTGGGAAACATACAGAAACCCTGTCTGGAAAAAAGGAAAATATATATGGGCTGGGGATGTAACACAGTGTTACAGCACACTAGGTTCAATTCTCAGTACCACAAAAACAAAACAAAGCGAAATTACTAAACAACGTACTTTTGCTATAAGAAGGACATGAAAGAAACTTAACATCATTATTCAAAGATAAGCATTCAATACATTTAATCTAAATCATCCCAAGTATTTTTCCCCTCTGCTTATATGACATTGTAAATTTAGTCTGTGTTTGTCATTTGTGTACTTTCTGGTGGAGTGTTCTTGGGTCTTCTGCTCAGCTCTATACGTGCTGCTGCTCTTTACTTGCTAAATAGTTCTTACAGTCCCAAAATCAGTGTCAGGTCGCCGAGCAAGTTGGTGTTCACGTGCTGCACTCTCCAAGCCCACAGAGAAGAGTATAACACAGCTAATCGCTGTTCTGAGCACTCCTTTGGCTTAACGTACATCAAAAACAGGGGAGCAGGGTTAACGAGTAGAGCACCAGTTTGGGGATTTGAAGTCTCTTCCTGCTCAGTTGCAGTAATAGAACCAAACGTTGCCTTGGTGTCTGTTGCTGTCTTGGAATTGCTGACAGAGTGGCACTAGTTGTCACTATTTGGGGATGACAGTCTCTGTAAATGATTTCCTACCGTCACCAAGTCCGGAAAACTGGACAAACCAAAACCTTAAACAGCCTCCACTATCAGATCCAAATCCAGCACTCCATGCTTTGCTTTTCTGTGACTCTTTTGTGTTCTTTAAGACTTCCTCACTGGCCACTGAGAAAGGTTCCCGGCTCTTCTGCTTCCTGTTCTTAATTCAAATTCTTATTTCTCAGTTTCTCCTCTGCAAAATTTTGGCCACATCCTCAAATTTGACCATTCCACACTTAGCAGATTATGGGAACCACAAAGTCCAGGTGAGCAGTGGTGAAATCCGGTCCCAGGTCACAGCAACCTTGCTCAGATCGGAAGCTGCTGCTCTTCTCCAGGATCAGCACACGGGGTCACCCCAGTGTGTTTCCAGCACTCTTCCAGTACACTTCCTGTGTGAAAGACTTCACGGGCTGCAAGCCAAGAGGCTCAGACCTAATGCTCAGTGAGTCTATCTCTCTGTGTCGGGTGCTGAGAAGACTTGAGGCGCAGCACTCATGTGTTGCAAGTTGCATTTTGCAATCTGAAGGGCATCTTGTATTTTTGATTTGATAATTCTGGCAACCCTCTACTGAGGATGTGACCTTCTAAGGAAAGGATGAAAAGCATCATCAAGTCTCAAAGTACCGACAGGAGCTAAAGGGGGTCCTGTTTGCAGGGAGACAACAGAATATCGCATTTCCCACGTAACCCTTAGACAGTGGAAACCACCTGGGGAAAAGTAGATTTCTTCCCATCCTGAACTGAGTTAATAAGTTGCCGAAAGTAACTGTTTTGAGCAAAGTTACCTAGTAGTAGTAATAGTGTTTTCCAAGTAGGAAAACACACTCTTGGGAAAAGCAAAGCTAGTTTTAACAAGTGTGAATTGTAGCTGTAAATCTTCATCTACGACAATTGCTTTTCTAGAGATGTGTTGCCAGTACCTAGATGCAGTCACAGGCAAGTAGAAGGGAGATTACCCCCAAACCACATAAACACAACGTGAATTGGTGCTTTTATATCTGGTGACAATCACCTCTGTGGTTCCTGGGTACCTGCCCGCCACATTACTTAGCACCAAGTCTTCTGTGGGAGTTTACAAAACAGACTGAGGTGTCTGGAAGCCGGGGCTTGTGTGGGCACGGAGGTGTTTGAGATGAAGTGTGGGGACACTGACGGCTTTTTGGAAGCATTAGTGTTAGTAGTGTACTCAGTGATAGCGTGTCTCATAGACGGCTTTAAATTCAAACTCTCCTAACAGGAAATGCCAGTAAGGAATTATATGTTGTTTATTCACTTGACTCTCCTGGAAGTCAACAGTTTAGCATTTCTTTATTTTGAAAAATTTAATTGATTTCTTTAAAAAGTACACTTATTTAAAAAACTGAAATTATCCAAAAAACTTACAAGCAAAAAAATGTTAGCAGTCCTGGGCCTCAGACTTCCCTATCCAAGGCTCTAACTCCCTAACATGTGTTGATACCCATCCTTTGCCATTTACTCCTAGTCCAAATGTTTACCTTTTCTGTTTTTCTACACTCATTCAGTGGGGTTTGTGGAAGATTTTCTGATAAATGTGTATGTCCTCAATATGAAGTTTGGAAGTCTGATTTTCTTTATAATTCTTCATGGTGGCTAGCACAGTGATCTACCCAAAAGAACAAACTAGTAAACAAAAGTGAATGTTATTGGACACAGAAACAAACAGCTGCTCTGAAAAAGAAAACGAAATTGGGAAATTCCCATTGGAAAATCTGTTTTTGTGAAGACCAAATACCTGTGGTCTGGATCTGCTGTACATCTGTGTCCTTCTAACTCTTCAAACTGCATATGAACAGACAGTCTCCAAAATCACTCGGAGGCCTAAGGGCACAAAGGGACGGGAGTGCGTGTTTGAACTGTGGCCACTGCCAAGTCCTCAGTGCACCCATTCTGTCAGACTAGGCAACAGAGTCAAAAACTTTATTTCTGAATTAACCTTTTTCCTAATTAGAAAAATTTATGGGATTCTTCCTGATAGACTTATTAGGAATTGTAGCATTTCTTACCAATGACAGATTTGGAACCATAACAACATAAAATGTTACTTAAATATATGCTTTGGAACAAACCTTGCATATCACAGAGCCTTTTTAATGACCAAATGGCTGTTTAATTTGAAATTCATAACTTGGTTCCATTATCAAATAGATAATTCCATACTTGCTCAACAAAATCTGAAGTAGTCTATAATGTCATTTAAACAAAACATGATAATGTGTTTATTTTTAGGAGCAAGTAATTATTTCTTACTTTCTCAAAATGTATCAAGTACAGTCAGAGGCCACATAATGACATGTCACTCTGTGATAGAATACACGTATGATAATGGTCCCATAGGATCATAATGGGGCTGAGAAAAATCTTACTGTCTAGTGACATAATAACATTATAACATCATAGCACAAGACACCTCGTTCACATGTTTGTGGTTCTGCTGGTGGAAACAAGCCAACCGTGTTGCTAGTTGTATGAAAGAATAGTGCATAAAATTATGTATACTATAGAATGCTTGACAATAATTATGTTACTAATCTGTGTACTTACTACACTGTACTTTTTAATCGTTCTTTTAGAGTATGCTCCTCCTACTTACAAAGAAACGTTTATTGTAAAGCAGGATGTCATGTTCTGTAGCAGCAGCCTCATACATCTCATGTTTACACTTCTCTCAATTGTATCATTTTCCCGTATGTTTGAATTAATCTCATGTTGTTTGGCTCATTGTGGCCCTAGGAGCGATAGTGCACCTGTGACAGAGCCTAGGTGGGTAGTAAGCGATACATCTAAGTTTGTGTCAGCACACTCTGAGACTTGCACCTAAGGAAGAAGTCTCCTCATGATGGACCCGGCAGAATATAACCCTGTTGTTAGGCGACATGACAGCACCTGAGAGATGCCAGGTGCTTGGGAAATGTAGTAATTGCTGTTGAAAGATTTATATTTTATAGGAAAAGTCAGGCAAGTATATTAGGTTGACAGGATGTGAAAGGAGGGAGCAGTAACCTGGGTCGGCCTCACTTAACTACCTGGGGCAGGTCCCCCATTTTGCTGCAGGAAAGAGAATCCCAACTGACACAACTTCAGAAATCAAGTCCATCCAAGAAATGAACAGGAAACAAAACATCTCAACAGAAAAAATGGATTAAATACATGCAACATATAATTTACCAAAAAACTCAAATGGCTAATATATATACATACACATATACACATATGTATATATGTACATACAATCGTTAAGGAAAAACAGAGGAAAATGGTAAAAAATAGGTAGAGTTATAACTACCTAGTAACATTTCAAAAGAATAAACTAAGCAAATATGTAATCAGGCATAGTTCTTAGGAAAATATAGAAAAAAGAGGTACTTTCTTGCAACAGATGGTGGAAGAGTAAAGAGGTAAAATGTTTCTAGAAGAGGATGTGAAATGTCCATTAAGCTTTGAGATAAAAGCACATCTCACAATTTTAGTCTCTGGAATTTAACCTAAGGGACTAATTTTATACATATGAAGACAAACTATAGATTTCTTTGTAGCAGGTGGCAGAAATCATTTGGAAACAACCTGTCTACAAGAAGAGAATTACTTAGAGAATAGCTTTACATTTTCTTTCAAACCATGTGCTTTGCATTCCAGTCTCGGCACCCTTACTAGCTGTGTGGCGCAGTAGAGTAAGAGTTCTGAAGCAGGGAGGCGGATACTTAATTAGAGACTGACTAAGCATTAATTACTACGGTAATGGTAATGATGGTTTTTTTAAATTATTAAACAATCGTTTTTAAATGTGCACATTAGATTTGTTGACAATACATTCTTTTTTCAGATTGCCATAAAAATGCCATGGACCGAGTGGCTTAAACGACAGAAATATATCCTTTCACCGCTCTGCAGGCCAGACATCCAAGATCAGGAGGCCACAAAACTGGCTTCTTGTGCTGCCTCTTCCTGGCTTGCAGACAGCCATATTCATGGCCTTTCTTCTGTGTGTGCAGGCCCGGGACAATTGCTGGTGTCTCCTCCTCTTCCTTAACGGACACCAGTCCTACGGGATTTGGGCTCTTGTTCTGTAAATTCCTGTGAACATCATGTGTCTCCTCAAGGGTCATATGTCCAACTAGTGTCACTCGGAGGATTAGGGATTAACACATGAGTTTGTCAGGGACACAATTCAGTCCTTATCAAAGATCATCTCGCTAAATACCCATTGTTTACACATGACAAAAAGTTAAAAGCTGGAGCTCAGCACAGACCCAAAGATTTAATTTTCACTCAACCTCACCTTAAAAAAAAAGTCACTTTAAAAGACATGCTACCGCAAGGCTGAAGAACCAGCTCCGTAGTTCTAGGAATCACACTGTAACGGTAAGTGTCTCTGCTGAGAAGAGCTAGCCCTATCTGTTGCAATCTATTTTAAAAAACACACTAAAAATAGAGCAGAAAATCATTTGCATCTGGGGAACACGTAATTTTCACAGCCCCTCCCCAAAGATTATAAAACTGTGTCTTGAATGTGCAACAGTTGAGTAAAATATGTTAACAGTAAGCATTCTTCTCTTAGGAATTTGTTATATTACTGGAAATTATGTAAATAACTTCCCCAAGTGTTTTTTCTAAAGAAAACTTAAAACTTGACTTACATATGTCTTCCACATTTTTCAGAGAAAATATTTATCGACAAACTGCATGGAATTATCTCAACTATTTACATGGCTGTTAATTTCTTTTAAAGCCTGCATCAATTTACAGCTGTACTTTCTGATCTGTGTGGGCTTCTATACTAATTAAAATAATAAAATTAGCTATGTAACCATTCCATGCATTTATTTTTAATGGTGAAAATCTCGTCACATGCAAAACAACAGATTTGTTATTAAATTTCAGGAAATTTTTAATCCAAATTCAGCCTAGACGTGTTATAAAAAAATATTTCTTTCAAAATTATAAAACCGGCTCAGATATACCTAGAGGTACAGCTCAGTGGTAGAGTGCCTGCTACCACACATGAGGCTCTGGGTCCATCCCTAACTTTGCAAAATAAAAATGAATTTAATTTTAAATAGCTTATAAAATAATTACATCATATAATAATGAAATATGTGCTTCTGATGGACTTATTCGTGAGCAAGGGTGCAGAGGGTGGCTGGGATGAGGGAAGGGAACAGGGATCCATGGAGCCTGCTATGACTTCCTAAAACCCAAAAGGGATCAGGCCCCTGGTAATAGACACGCCAATGGAAATACCAGGGAAAGAAGCCTAATTTACTCATAATCTCACAACAGAATCTGAACATCGGCATATGATTTTTAATATGTGGTAATGTTTTGATAAATACAGAGTTTTGTAAAAACTTTGGACTTTGAAAATGGAGAGAAATTTTTTTCACCAATTTTCTTTCAGAAACTGTTAGCCAACTTCCCTCTTTTACTATAAATACATAGGAGTGTCCATGATAGAAGCAAGTTTTGCCTGGATTTCAGAAACTTTTAAAAAGTCTGTATCAAGAGTGCTCTTGGAGTCCAACTTCACGCTTGGTCCTAGGACAGAACTAGAACCAGTCAGTATTACCTCTGCCCTGAAACCCCAGTCTCAGGGTGCTCCAGCGTTCGAGCTGTTTGGGCCCATTCAGCCCCATTCTGGCTGGCCAGGATGCTGTTGTGATTGGCTAATGTCTGTCCATCAAAGGTACTTAAGTATTTTGAATGCCTCCCCTAACTGTAATGTTACTGTGTTCAGCTTAAATTTTAAAACTGCATTACATCAATATGAAAATATGTATATGTACATTTGTTTAAACTTTCCATAATATAAAAATTCCTAATGTTATTTGACAATTTGAACTCCAAATAGATAAAATAAGCCAGTGTACAGCCACCTGGCCACACTCTCCGGGTTTGTATGTCTTACACAGAGCGTCCTTCTGTATCCTTGACGGCCTGCCCAGCACGACCGGTGTCCTTGTACGTAGAGGATGGTAAGCACTAAGGCCACAGCTGACCTTGTCTCACCTGTAAGGACTGCACCCACCACACGCCTCTCGGCCTCCTAATCTCTAAAATCAAATAATAGCGCCTCATCTCATCCAAAAGGCATGGTGAGAAGGGAAGTTAAGTGTGAGGCCTGATTTATCATATTGTTTCTATCATCTTGAAAATCTACACCCATGACATTTCTTGCTCTGGGGGACACTGGAGTTAAGCATGCAGCCCTCAGTTCGCTAGACTCACTGTTGACACGGAGGAGGAAGCACAGCGGGATTCTTAGGAACCTGGTAACTGGGTAACTAGCGCCTGATCACTTAATGTTGCCTCACTTTTCTCCCAATAACCTGAAATTTTTGGATCATATTCTTTGCAGAGGAAACCCTGTGTCAATATCCCTCCCCTCAATTATTCCTAAATTTTTTTCACATACACAGTACTTTCCCCATTATATGGGAGACACGTTGCATTTTGATTTCCTGCAACAAAGCAGCTACTGGTTTTTAAAAATTCTCACCAACGCTATATATCTGAAGTAACCACAGAGTGGATTATCGTAGTTCCTCCATCAGAGATTTATTTTAAACTTAATAAAAATTGGATTTGGGGGGAATGGGTGCTGGGGATCAAACTCAGGGCTTTATGCCAAGTTTGAAATCTGCACATATGAAAGGGTACTTTCACAAAGGCCAGCTGCAAATGTGTAGCATGGGCAGCAACAAGTAGTGGAGACAAAACAGGTTTTCCCGTCTTCGGTTACTGTTCTACAAGCCTGTGAAAATCAGCACTTGTGCACAATTAACCAAGGGAAATAAACCTCAATTTATAGCCCCCAAATCAGCAATTATGTTTACTGAATTTAAGTGTATCTCTTTGTGAAACAAGTTTTTCCAACATGGGAAATAGCTTGCAGGCCTGGAGAGTTTGGCTATGCTCCACTCCTCATTTTATCTAACCTTGATTTACAAGTTGTCCATTTTATGAAACACAGATTGTTAAAGCTATCTTCTTAAGCTTACAAGCAGTTTTGTTAATTTCATCAAGAATCCAAGATGCGAAGGGAGATTAACCCCTGGCCATCTCCTGTGAGGAAGTGGTGAGGGCAGCCGGGCAAGGGGAGGAATTCAGGCCAGGGCTGCAGATCAGCCAGCCTGTGAGTGTCTAAGCACTAGCCAAGGCACTCCAGGGGTGGCCAGCTGCTGAGGAAGGCAACAGTGTCCAGAGATAGGCATGATCTTTGCTAAGGTTTCAAGAATAAAAAGCAGATCCTGAAAATAAGTGGAATTTGAGGAAGTGCAAATAGCTGTAAAAATCCAAAACTCCTTCCATCTTCTGCACCTTTGCCTAAGTATCAAGGTTGTGATCACTAAGAGCACTTGAAAAGATCATCATGGAGGTGGGAGGGGAGTTAGTCTGGGTGATGCCAATAAAGAGAGAAGGAGAATATGGAGACAGTCAGCCAGCGAAACATGCCTGAGGTCGGGTTGCTGCTAGGAAAGTTGGTCCCTGAATGGGCAAAGGCCTCCCAGTAATGACTGGAGCCCAAGAAAGGAGGAATAGATGTTCGATGAGCAGCTGCCACCTGTGCCACAGCTAAATCTCTGGTTTAAAAATCGGGTAAGAAAATTCTTTAGGATTTTCAAATCGAGTTTTTAATTTAATATTGGACAGTAGTACTTCCTTGAGTGATTTTTATGATACGCATACTTATATTTCATGGGTGAAACTGTAGAGCCCTGATTTCAATGTAATTTTTCCTTACAAAAATTAAAGACCATCAGTTTTTAAAAAGTTGTGCTAGGAACCATTTCGACAGAGGAATTGTATTTCCCAATCGGCTGAGATTATTTAATTATTTTTGTCTTGTCTTCTCTATTCAAAGAGCTCCCTCGTGCTACCTTGAGCAAGAGTCTTTCTGCCTAAGAAAACAAACCTTACAACAGATGAAAAGTCATTCAATGCATAGAAATTAAGTGAAGGAGGGAATCCAGACAGTTTAAAATAGCACGCTGCCTTCTGCATATTTGGTTTAGTTACTATTACCACTAATAGCTGTATCATCAAACCACGTAAACCTAAAAACGTCATTTGGTATAATCACTCCATTTTCACTTAAATGACAAATGGAAGCATTTATATGGACTCCCCAAGCTCACAAATGGTATGGGAGGATCAGGTCAAAGGAGGATACTCATTCTGTATGCGTCCCCTTGTGGAAAATAAAATTCTCTACACAAACATAATACAAATTATGATTACAAAACTAAAGTTTATAACTTACTTTCACATTAAGCTAATATCTGAATTTGACAGAGGAGAGAAAGGTAACAAGGAACATTACCAAGATCAGACAAGAGGCATCTGGAGCAGGAGAGGGGGCTGGTAAACGGAAAACACCTTTTCCACTTCAAAATACATTTAGATCATAATTCATTGGGAGGTGAGGATTCTACTGGACACACACCATTTTGCTTACAATATAAATTCCCTTTATAGTGCCTATTCTGAGTACAAAAATATAAACTATCAAACAGCCACAGATTTATGTAGCCAAGAAGAGGGGAGTATTCTAAACTACTTAATCTTCATTCGAAATTTCAGATTGTGCTTTGGTAAAAATAATTTTAATAGCAATCTTGTGCTTCATCTTTCCATAACTATTTTGTTCCAAGTACATTAATGGTAAAACAAATTTTACATGATTTTAATTTGGTCTGGGAATATTAATTGGGATCTTTGAAAAGTTTAAAACTCAAATTTTGAGTATTTTTATTTTCAGAAATGTTAGTAAATTCATTGAATAAAAAATTTTTACTACAATTTCATTAAAGCATTTTATAGAAAATTCCAAACAAATCACAGTAGAAGATTTATCGCATTTCAGCAATCTTACTTTATGACACAAACCTACAGACCAAGACACTTTCGAAAAAGATCGTTTTGATGAGAAAAATAGCACAGATGCAAAAGGATAAACAAACTAGTTTGCAAAATATTATTATATATTATAAAATTTTTCAATAAAAACCAGCTTGCTTTCCTCTACTAAGTTACGCTAAGTATGCTAAGTTATGAAAACAAAATTCTGGTACCTTTCTTAAAGGATGTTTGATAATTTTTAAATATAAAGATTTGTGTTTAGTTAACAGTTTAGAAGTATATGTGCTTTTTTACAACCACATAGTCATGTTGAGTAGGAAATGGTTACTGCATGAAGATTACTAGAGTGCTGTGTTCTTTCTGCAACTTATTTCAGTTTTTAGACTGATACATGTGCCTGCTTAAAAATCCTAGTTTTAGAAGTTATCTCATCACTGTGGTATCATTTCCCTAGGGCTGCCAAAGCAAAACACCAGAAACTGCATGGGTTGAACAACAAATTTATCTTCTCACATTTCTGGAGGCAGGAAGTCTGAGACGAAAATGGCAATGTGGTTAGTTCCTCCTAAGGGCAGCAAGGGAAAGATTCATTCCATGCCTGTCTCCTTGGCTTGCACTGGCCATCTTCATATTCCCATACTCAGTCGCATTCTCCCTGTTTGCTAGCCTACCTCCAAATTCATCCTTTTTTATAAGTATGCCAGTAATACTGGATCAGGGCCTATCCTAGTTACTTTGTTTTAACTTGGCAAAGACCCTGTCTCCCAATAAACTCGTGTTCTCAGCTACTCGAGGTTAGGATTTCAGCATATGTAAGACACAATGCAACCCATAATGGCCACAAACCCTAACCTTCCTGTGAACGCAAGTGTGGGTACCCATATGTGGAATTGGTAGATATACAATCCAAAATGGAGGATGATTTCAAATACATGTTTTGTGCACAGTCTTTTAAGAATTCTAAGTCCACCTGGATCAAGTGAGTCGCTGAAGGTCTGCCCAGAAGCCCACAGTAACACATTCATACCTGGGGCTATATTATACCACCCTCTGGGGGCACTGGTCATAGACATATTTTAATTTTAGTCCGTGAAATTTATTGAGCTGAATATTGGAAGCAGGTCTTTTCATTTTGATTCTGTATTTATATAAAATACTGTTAAAAAATTTAGAAAAATACTGTTGTCCATTTCTGTAAAAATTTGATAAAAAGAAAGAATTTTGCCTTTTTTTGAGTCAGCTTTTATCCCTTCCCTGATAATAGGAATTATATAATGTAGTGTTATTTTTTTTCATAATAACCTGTCACCAGAATCTATGCTTTTTGAGCAAGATTGTTAAGTTTTACAATGGGAATATTTGTTTTTCTCCTCAGACATATTCTTTTTTACTCCACATTTGTGAGGTAGGTGTGTGTGTGTGTGTGTGTGTGTGTATACACAAGTGTGCATATGTGACATGTTCCTGTCTAAATCTTAGAAATACATGAGGGAAAAGAGTCAACTTCAATATCAATGAGCCATCTTTTTCCTCCTCATGGTGTCTGCTGGCCCATGACCACACCTAGGATAGCACAATTTACTCATAACCACCAGGGAAGCCAGTCTTGTCTGTCCACAGTGGGTGCTCCTGGAGGTATAAACTGTTGTTCCTACAGCGTCACATTGTCGATAGATAAGCAGTGAATGATTTGAGCAAATGTCATGGTGGACATGTAATAGTCGTAATAGGTCCCTGCTACTGCACAGTTCAACCCACCTCTTGCCTTAGCAATGTATGATTTATTAAGAACTTAATTCTGCTGAAGGTATTTTGGTGACTTTGGAGCTAAGATTATGCTTCCCAAGGCCTGCACACTTGTGTTAATTTGCAATTATTTGGAGTCGTAAGAGAATTTTATGTTGAAAAGTTGAATACAAAAAGTTCAGTCTGAAGCAGCAAATTTAACCTTTTTTTTTATGCTTTATAAGGCTAATTTTGTTCACTTATCCCTGCAGTATCACCAGACTTTGAAGAACATTTCAGACTGAATTACTGATGTATATTTTCAATTTTTTTTGACATTTAAACAAATTCCTTATGCTCTCTGATTCCCAAAATCCCCCAAGGAAGATCATCACACATTCACATCAGAATTGTTTTTCTGGTTGATAGATATACAATGCAGACATATTAAATCACCAATTTGGGTAATAAGCAACTTCTTATCTACCTATTTCTTTTCAGAAAAGTTTGGTATTTAGAGTATTTTACTTATTTATGTAAACTGATATAATCAATTGCGGTACAATTTTAACTCTCAGAATTTAGGACAAGCTACTTTCTAGCTTGTCTGTTAGGGTTTTATTTAGCAAAAGGACTTAATCCCTCATATTACAAGAAAGTCCCATAACCGATCATTTCTCCCGTGGCCTTCCCACCATTCTAAACACTGGGCCTGTGGGCCTGTGAGCCTGTGCTTGCTAACTCAGCAGCACTTTTCACTGAAGATAAGAGGAGCAGAGCCTGCCTTTCGTCACGATGTGGGGCCAAACCCCACTGCCTGCTTCACCCCACAGAGCCTCTGACTGCGCTCTTGACTCCTTGTCCCACTAGAGCAATCAGATAGGGCCAGCATGCCTGGAAATGAGGCAGATGGGTGTGCACAGGAATACGATACCCACATTTTGACCAAAAAGTATTAATACATTCTAAGGAAACTCCACAATGTTCTTTTCTAAAAATAGGTGTATATTGAATTTGAAAGTCTCAATATAAAGTCTGAAATTAGTGAGTAAACCTTTCCACTTCTCTTACAGGGTCACATATTTTCCCAAACCATTCATGAAAAGAAGACATTATAATAATAGTTTATACTAAAATAAAATGTCTCTGTATTTCAGATATCTTCTACACCAGTGCATTTATGCCACAATAAAAAGGAAACGGTGACCAGGGTTATGAAACAAATATTGAGATGATCATGTGATTTTTGTCTTTCACTTTGTTGATATGGTGTGTTACATATATTGATTTGCCTATTTTTCTTTTTTTTTTTTTTTTTTTTGGTGCTGGGGATTGAACTCAGGGCCTGGCGCTTGCTAGGCAAGCACTCTAACCACTGAGCTAGATCCCTGGCCCCCTTGATCTGCACTGTTAAAATGTGAGTGTGTAGTTACTATCTCCTTTTCCTAGCTATCTCCCTGGTATCTCAAACTTGCCTTCATCGAAACCAGATTATTTTCCTTACTCACCTCTTTTTCCAAATATCCCGTGTCAAGGCAAAAAATACCAACATGGGGATCATCCATCTCTTCTTTCTTTCTTTCCAATCACTAAGCTCGAAATTACTTCTGAGTTGCTCCTTCCTCTCTTTTCAAGACCGCTGCTCTTGTTCAGCCTAACTCATTCTCATTGCTTCGAAATATTTTTAAGTGCATGTTTCTCCTGTTCCCTGGTTAGATCATCCAATAATTAATGGCTCCTTTTTTTAATGGCTCCTTTTTGCCCACATATAAAATCTACACCCTAAAGAATGACAATATAAGAGGTCCGAGATGCATTCCACATGATGTTATGTCCCCAGCCTGTCACACATGTATTTCCACTTCGTGTTTCCTTAGAGGACTGTGCTTTGCTAAATACCTTGATCTACCTTCAATCCCTTGCCTAAACTTGCCTCCTCTATCTCTGACTCTGTTTATTCTGATATTCTGTGTCATCCACCAAGAATCTGACTCCTGAAGATATCATTCTTATTTTCAGGCTGGCTTGCTTTCCATTCTCATTCTATCTGTTTCTAGCCCAGCTCTCTTGCACAACTTTTTGCAGTGTCTGCTGTCAGCATTAGACTGGAAGAAAGAGAACGCACAACCTGTTCGTCAGTTTTCCTATTTCCCATTGCAGAAGCTAGTGCAGTCAGTAAACACCAAGCCTTTTGTAAGAGGTATTCAGTAAACACATATTCAATTAAGCAGCACCCCGAATGAGGAGCCATCTCGTCCTCTCCCTGGGAAGACATCTGGAGGTGGAGTGGTGTAACATATTCCGGTTGTCTTTCATCTATGAAAATTATTCAGAAGAACATAAACACAAACTGACTCCCTGACTGTGAAGCTCCAGCCCCTGGATTTGAATGCTCTAAGGAATTCTGCTGCTCTTCTTTTCTACACTATCTTTTATACTTTATTCAAACCCACAAAGATATAGTTCAGCTACTTCGCTGAGTGCAATTTAGTTTGGCCATTAGAAAGTGACTCTAATTCTTTCCAGCTGCTGAGTTGTCATTTAGAGAGAGCGCTGTGGTAGGCAGTGGTCAGAGGACTAGTGCGAAGGCAACGGTGGTCTATGAGGACACTGCAGGAAGCGCATGAATGACGGGCGCCGTCCAGGAACACAAAGGCGGGAGAGGATAATCTGTGTTAGGTGAGGTCCAACAATGAGATGATTTAAGTGGGAGTTTCCAACTTTCAGCTACTACAAGAATTTTGAAGATTTAAAAATAGGTGTGTTCCCCATTGCATTCCTAGACATGAAAGGGCTCCTCTGTCATATTCTCAGACTCTGTGGGACATACAAAATAGAGAAGGGGTGTTTAGGGTTAAGTCTGGACAAAACTGAGGCATGAACTAATGTTTCACATTCCAAAATGAAAAAGCCAAACCTTGAAACAAAATCACATTGCTCTCTACTCTTGCAGACATAGCTGAGGTTAATGTTAAAAGTGTTACAGCAGGGTTTTTGTTTTGTTTTGTTTTTTGTTTTTTGTTTTTTTTTCCTTTTCTGAGGAATGAAGTAGTAAGAAAAGAAGAAAAAAAGCTTAAGGAGGTGGATATATGACTTATAACTTGTAGACAAATAAAGTTTATCAATCTCCTAAAAATACTAAGAACTGAATTATCTTAAATTTTGAATGCAGGCACATTTTGCAAAACGATAGTCAAATACTATATTCAGGGCCCATAACACATTCATCAGGGCTGTTAAGAGCAATGTTGGAAACATTCTCAAGAGACATCACGGCAAACAAAATGAAAATGTTATTTGTTACTCAGATTCTCCTGAAATATATGTCAAATCTAAAAAAACCTATAGGTACATTTTGGAAAAATATAAGAACAGTTAACGTACTATCTTGCTATAGTTCGAACTTTTAACATTGACTATTTTATTTAGTTGTTTATTTATTTACTTTTGTTACTAGAATGAGTAGTATTACCTGAGAAACCATTTATGAGAAAAACTGTACATTACTAATAATTATTTTGATCAAAAAGATGTTAGGAATATTTTGTTAAGAAAACCCGAAAATACTTTTGCCTTGTCAAAGGGTGTGGAAGTCAAGTACAAAGCCTCTACTATTGTCTACAGTGAAAGATTTTATTTGGTTCATTTCAATGGAGTTTATTGAGAAAAACAAAGTAGGGAAAATTTCTATGACGTTGATCGGATTTGCGTAGGCCAAGCAGCCAGTTGCTTCGGCTTTGCTGTCCTCATTGTACAAAGTGAGGTTGGATTTACTGTGCAAAATTTCTCCATACTTAAAAATTAGTGATTCTGCTATATTCTTTTAATTACTTTAAGAATATACTCATTTAAAAATATGCTGTATGATGCTATAAAATTGGTGCCATAAAAGTTCTTTGGAGAAATGAAAATTACAAAGACAACACA
>PVJO010016314.1:0-35800 GCA_004026905.1 Hystrix cristata
CAATATTCTCAAGCAGAAACTGAAGGGGATTTTGCCAACTGGCTGTATTTGCAGCCCTCGGGATGTTTCCAAACAAAAGAAGGAAAATTCCTCCTCCTGACATCTAGCCAATGGAAGGTCCTGAAGGCCCTTCACCAACCCTTCCATTTAGGGAAGAAAGGGACACATCAGATGGCAAACTATTTACTGGGTTAGACATTTTAAAAGCTGTAGATCAAACTGTAAGGTCATCTGAGTTGTGAAAAAAAAAAAAACCCTCTCTCACAGGAAGGTTCCCCTTGGCATTCAACAAAAAGGGACTTACCCAAGAGAAAATTGACAAATAGATTTACCCACCTACCAGAGTAAAGGAGATTCAGTTCCTCCTGGTCTGGGTAGATACATTCACTGGAAGGAGAGAGGCATTCCCTTGCAGGACTGAAAAGTCCACTGAGCTGGTCTGACCCTAGTAAATGAGATGATTCCTTTATTTGGCCCGTCCCGAGTGCTGCAGAGTGACAATGACTCATCCTTCTGGGCTGCAGGGAGTCTCAGCAACCCTGAGTATACAATACCACCTACACTGTGCCAGGGGACCCCAATCTTCAAAGAAAGTAGAGAGGGTCAGTGGTTACCAGACTCATCTACATAGAAAAAAACTTAAAACCAGCCCAACATTCAATCACACAAATAGGTCACTTGCACTACAAAAATCACAGAAAATTGTCCAGATTTCAATACCCAGATGCTGGGCAAATGGGTCCCAAATGAAAAAGCTACCTGTGCCCAGTTCACAGACATAGAAGGACAATGCAATTCCTTAGATCTAGATAAGGGAAAGCTGAATCTTTCCCTTGTAAGTAAAACAGACACACAGTCAAAACAGCAGCTGGTTCTCTTTCAGGCCCTCACAGAAGCATCCTGGGCCAAATTGCTCCAAGTATGGACCTTGCTTAGAACTAAACACCACAGGGATTATAAGCCCTTAAACCGCTTTATACCCCTCTGTTTCACTGTCCTGTTCTCACTCGATCTCTCAACATGCATGAAGATGAAGGGCATCTTCTTCCTCTCTGGGACCTCTTACATGGAATAAGCAGGCATATTCTTGCCTGCTTACCAACTGGACAGGTATATTTACTTCAGGATGTCTAATCCCCCAAAGTAGACCTTTGTGGAGAAATAGGCTTTGTCTTTTCTGCCAAAGCACAAGGACAAAGCAACCCCATTTTAGATTTAAATGACCTGGTCACCTACTCACTACTCATCCTCCTCTGTTAATACCCTGAGCTCCAAGAAACAGTGACTATGTACTTCTCCCAGAACACAGCTGATTGCCAAGATAAGAACCAAGGACTTTCTGCTCCCAACTGCACGTCCCATCTCTCTAACTTACCCAGCAATACACCACCTCCACCTCTCCCTTGCACCACTCAAGTTAACCAACCACGGTAGATTGTAAGCCTTTGAATTCAGCCAATGGATTTAAAGGATAGCTTCTTCCCATGTGTTAGGGCTTAAAACCCCACTTCCCCACCACTCAGCATACCTGCTACCTCATGGTGTGCTTGTGCCCTTTTGCAAAAGTAACAAGACTTGTTGAGATTTCTTGGTGACTGAGTGCTTTATTTTCTGCACCAACAAATTGAGTCTGAAGGCTTATTTTGAACACCTTCTTGATGGTTCCTGGCCAGACCTAGTTCTGGTCAAGGTGGTGACCCCACAAAACAAAAAAGAGCAATCTTACTTGTCCCCTTACTGACAGGATTGGGGATAGCTGCAGGGACTCGTAAAGGGTTAGCTGGTCTCGCCACATCACTTACCTACTTCAACCAACTCTCTATTGACCTCACTGAGAGTTTGCGACAAATGGCACAGAACCTATCAGCCCTCCAAAACCAAACAGATTCATTAGCAGCAGTGAGACTACAAAACCAGAGGAGACTAAATCACTTGACTGCTAAAAAAGAGGGGCTATGTCTATTGCTAGAAGAGGAATGTTGCTTTTATGCCAACCAGCGTGGAATAGTGAGAGATGCAGCACAGAAACTAGCTGACTATGCTTCTAAAATCCACCAGGAATTATCTGAGTCATGAGGCTCCCGGTCAGGTATCTGTAATTGCACATCTTGGTTAATTCCCCTAGCGGGGCCATTGCTAATTCTTCCCACAACACTGTAATTCAGACTGTGCATACTCAACCTCTTGGTCAAATTTGTTTTAGTCCCATTTGAGAGCTTTAAAAATATAGATGGTGGTGCAGACAGACTCACCAACAGGCACTCCTGGTTTCTACTAGGACCCTTATACAGACCTCAGAGTGGGTGCAGCACCATCTCTCAGCAAGAAAAAACTAGAGAGACCAGCACCCCCAGACTAGTGCTAGGGGTGATTGAGACCAGGAGACAGAGGTGCAATCGGCAGATTGGGGTAAAGGGCCTGAATAAGCTGAATAAACTAAAGGCTAGAACTCGATGAACTGAGGGAAATTGAAGCACAAAAACCAAATGAGAAATCCTTGAGTAAATGACAATAAGCCTGGGAAAAGTGGAGTGCAAAGAACAAAAGAATAATAAAGTCAGCTTTTGGGACATGGACATCAAAAACCTAGCAAAAGCGGCAACTGCATTTTCACAAAAACTGTCACATCTGGTGGAGGTGTGCACACCACACCACTCTACTTCTCTGCCGGAACATGTAGCTACTGGGATTGTAAACTTTCAGCATCTGTAAGGAATTAAAGAGGCAGAGTTTAAAAATAAAGGAAGACATTCGATCCCTGGTACCAAAAAATAATAATAAAATAAAATAAAGGAAGACAGCTTCTTTGGAAAAGGGGAGAAAAAAGAGAAGATAGACAGCTATTCTGGAAGAGTAGGGGGCATCAGAAGCCAATACCCATAGAGTTTGGTCCTCAGCTCCTTTTTATTTAGGACTAGTGATTTCTCATCACCAATGTAGGCACCTAGAAGTCGTCACCCTCTAATTGGTTCTCTGGCTGTCTTTGATCCTAACCTGGGTACATCTGTCTATGTTCTTTCTGGACTTTTGAGTCCTTTCTGCTCTTGTGTGATGGATAAGTGTGTGAAGGGGCAGCCTTATAGAAGGGAAATTTAGAGTTAGAAATTAAGTAAAGGCGACATTTGTGTATCTGGTGCCGTGGATATAGTGATGCTAAAGTGAGAATATATATATAAGTATATATTTATAGGGGTGTGTGTGTGTGTGTGTGTGTGTGTGTGTGTGTATGTATTATATTAAATAAGAGTCCTTATGTGGCTGCCCTTTGTCTCCTGTGTATTTTATGGGGGTGGGAGGGCTGGTTACCCTGGTCTTTCATGTTCCTGGCTGTATCCCTATTTTGCCTATGGACTCTTCCTGCTAAATTCTTATGTTAATTGTGTTGCCTGGCAACTTCCTGGGTCTGATTTCACTTTCTTTACCTTTGTCTTTCTAATTGCTGGAATCTAACTGTAGAGGCAAAAGCTGCCTTTGGTAGGATTTTCTTTTCATTTCTTTCATAAAGCTCAATGAGATCTTATTTTATCCTTTTTCCTGAGTATGACCACCTGTCCCTACAAAATATCTTCTCCTTTCTGGAGCCAAGTCTGCCTCTTTCTCGAAAGCAAAGACTGAGTAAAAGCCTCTACATTTAAATTTCTCAGCAATGTCCTCCTTTTGGAACCCCTCCCCACAAGCAAGAGGTATCCTTTTGTTCTTTCTTGAGAACCAGGCCAGGTTTTCTTCCCCATTGTTGATGTTTTGGGTTCATTCTTCCCTCTCACTCAGGACACAAGCCCAGAGGGTGAGAGATGGTTACATCTTTGTGCTACAAAGAATGCATGTGCGAGAAAGTATAAGCTGGCTAGTAATCAAAGACATGGATATTAAAAATATTTTGGGGTTACTTTACTCTCCATCAGTTGGCATGGAGATTTTCAGTAAAGAGTAATTGAGAGTTACAAAGTTGCCTTAGAGGAGCTGTGCCCGGGTAGAGATGGAAGTTTTGTTTTGGGCGCAGGGGGTAGTGTTTTTGTTTGTTTTGTTTTAACAAGAACTAACTTGGGGGGGTGGGGGACGACAAAAACTGCATCCATTTGTGGCCTCATACTGCCACTACATTCCCAAAGTTTCAGTGTAATAAGAAAAATGTCTCAATTTGTGCTCCTTAAACCAAGAAATAGTCTACCGCTTAATCACTGTAAGCATAAACAGGAAGAGTAAAGTGACGTCGCACGTCCCCAGGAGCCATCAGAAATCTGACTTGTGCTTGGAAGCGGGAGCCCCTGCCTAGACAAGAAGAAGCCCACCCTATCGGAGTGTGGCAGTGGGGTGGGCAGGTTTTGAGTGAAGAGCAGAGCTTTTTATACAGTTTAAGGGTGGGGAATAATGGAGTTGCTCCCATTTGTGGCTTCATACTGCCATCAAATGGTCAAAATTTCAATGAGAAAAGAGAGACTGAACAAGATATTGTCTTTGGCCCCAATTTCTATTCCTTAGAGCCAAAGTACTGCACTGTGAGACACGGGTCAAAATAAATAGGAGTAAAGAAACTCCTCTCAACTCCAGCTGCCCTCCTGCTTGTACCTAGTGGAGGTGCCCCAGAAGTTGGATTTGTAATTGCGGGAGCCTCCAGAACTCTGGGTTGTGGCTGACCCCAGAAGCCACAGCCTCAGTAGCTGGACGCTCCTGTTGTAGCCTAGCCAATAAGTGGGCGGTTACAGGAACACTTAGGCTGACTTGGAGAGTGTGGATGATTCTATCCGGACTATGCAGAATTCGCCAGCTAGTGAATAGTCACAGCCTCAGCTTATTTAGTGGAAGACTCCTTCTGTTCCTGATGCTAGCAGGCTTTAGAGGGAGTAATCAAAGCAAAGAGCTTCCTTTCTCCAACCTTATGTGAGTGTCATTTCTGGGAGTTATGCAAAGGTGAACATGTTTTCCTTTTGTTATTTATTAAATGAATCCCACCATGTCAAGTACATAAGTGTTGGAAAGTCAGAAAATAAGAAGAGCAAAGAAAATTTCATACCAAACAAATCCACTACTTAGAAATGACCACTAGTAGCTATGTTTGTTTTTTAGATTTTGTTTTGTTTTGTTGCTACCTGATAGTTTTATTTCCTCCTTCTGCTTTTAATGTAGTACTTTTCATCTATTAAATTTCTCTTGGGTAAAATCATTGAAAGAATTCTTATTCTCTGTTTCCCTGTTATGGAGGTATTATCCACCACCGTGTGCAGGGAGTTTTTTGGTTTGTTTTTGTTTTTCTCCTTTTAAAAAAAATTTTGTTTTGTCCTCTGGTACTGGCAAGTGAGCACAGGGCCTTTACAGCGAGGTACATCACAGAGGACTCCACCACATCCCTTTTATTTGAGACAAGTTCCTCCCCATGTTCCGTGGGCTTGACCCCAACGTGTGATCTTCCTGCATCTTGGCCCTCCAATCAAGCCTAGAACTATCTCACACTTTCTTCATAAGCTTTTTACACCTGTTATCATACTTCCCACAAGATTAAATATTATTTGCTTTTGTCCTTTGTATAACAGTCCAGATCACTCACTGGGTGACTCTCGGTAAGTTTCTAGGTTACTGCGGCTCAGTCCAGAGGGTCTTGTCTCAAGGCACGAATCACTGCTAATCCAAGTTACTAGCAAGTGGTTAAGACTTTTTGAAAATAGGTCATGAAATAGGCAGAAAAACATGACATTATGCCCTGTGATTTTTAATTGGTCTTGCTTAAAATGGAAAATTAGAGGAACATGTCATATCATGGGAAAATTGTTCAATACATGAGTGTATGACCATGTGGACGTGATGCAGGGTAATATGTAAAACATGTGATTGAAAAATACGTGGATATGTAGTTTTTAAAAATTATTACAGTGAAAGACACATTGCCATGAATCCCTTTCACTTTAAATACACTAATCTCATTGTTTTGGCACTTTTTGTAGCAGTTTTAGAGCTCCATTTTTGTGAGTGTACTTTTCCTGTCCTTGCTTCCTTGTTGTCATGAGTTGACTCAAAACATTTACCCTTCAGTGTCATTTTGATGTTGGGCTAGAGCCACTAATGGCATGGATCCAGCTATGGTGCATAAGATGGATGAGGACACACTTTAAACTTTGTACAAACCTCCTTTCTGTTGGATGGCAGTGGGCAGCAGCATTCACCATGTTCTCAAACACAGCTCTTAAAGGCACTCAAGAAATAGTACAGGTAGCACAATGGACCTGGGAGACACCTATCTCAATTTGGCCAACACTACAGGGCCAATCTTCCTTCCATTTTTGAGAGAGAAGAACACAATAATAAAACAAAGACCCCGGAAATCTCTTAAAGCTACAGGTCAGAGCACAGCCATGTTAGATCTCCTTGTGTGACTTTCAGTAACCTTTCCCCACTAGCACCTCCTTAAAGGCTCATACATATGGACTGTATTGCATGTATGTAATTTAATCAGAGTGAATTCTGGGACATGCATGCTTGTTGAAAGCCCCTGAGATAACTCAGCACCTTGTCAATCATTCCCGTCAATCTTATCCAAAGACACAGTGAGAGACACCTGTGCTGAGTTGCGCATCTTTTAATATGTAAAAGCCTGATTCATCTGTGTGTTGTGCTGTGCTTTTTATTTTCCTCACATCCAAACACCACTTTTCTCTTTGAGCCTGCCTGAGCATATCTTCCTGTTACCTTCAAAAATTATACCTCCTTTTTCTTTTACCGTTAGATGTACACTTCCAGTATGTTGCTCACTGTACAGAAGAGCACGGGATCTATCTGCCGGGTGTACTGTGGGCTATCTAGGGGGCTTCCAGAAGTGCTTCAGAAATTGGCAAGAATAGGAGGGGAATGGGAAGGAAAAAGAATTAAGTTGTGTTACGTACTCGTACCAACTCCACATGCTGAGAGTAATGATTACGTCCTGTAAATATGTACTGAAAAAATGCATAAGTAAATAAATAAATGACAGTGGTAAGAGCTATGACATAAGTGTATTCCAAGTGAGAAGGATACTGTTGAGGGGATTAATGGCAAAGCATCTTTTACTCTAATTTTTTTTTTTATTTCAAGGGGGTTGGGGATTTAGCTGTGTGGTAGAGTGCTTGCCTAGCAAGTGCAAGGCCTTGAGTTTGGTCCTCAGCATCCCACCAAGGAAAGGAAAAGGACATGGCTCAGAGAACAGCAGAGAATGCCTCGGGAGGGACCAATGTACGTAGTGCAGGGAAGAAGGACACTAGAAGAAGAATGAATGTCCAAAATTAAAGAAAGGACATACGAAGGAGGGAGAAAAGAATGCATGCAGACAGATGATGAAGCAATACTATGACTCAAATGATGAAGGAAGAAGCCTGAGGCTCTTTGTGATCTTTCACAGCCAATTGTAAATTCCCCACAAGAGTACAATTGACAGTGGGGAATCAGATACTGGTCTTCTTGGTGGACATAGGTGCTAGTTATTCTGTTCTTAATACTAGAAGGGCTCCAAGTAGCAAAAAGATTGTTATCACAGGTGTGGTACAGAAAAGGCAGCAAAGGCCGTTCCTCCATCCTATAGAGTGTCAACTAGGGTATTAAAGGTTAAAACATAGCTTTCTCTACCTTCCAGAATGCCTAGTTTCATTACTGAGATGAGATTTGCTATGCAAGTTAAATGCTCAAATAACCTGAAAAGGTGACACCTTCTTTGGAAGGCCCCACTGGAAGGTCCCACTGGAGAGCAGACCTTAAGGTTACAAATGCTGCTCACTCCCCACTGAGGAGAAAACAGAACTCTTTCCCCCTGAGATTGACAAGACAGTGAGTAAAATTCTGTGGGTGGATAGGATGCCAGGTCCAGCACTGGATGCAGGACCAGTAAAGACTGAATTGAAAAAAGGAATCATTACACCTCAGAAGAGACAATGCCCCTCAAAAAGGAGACTTTGGAAGGTATGCAGCCAGTGTTGCACAGGTTCCTTAAATATGAACTAATTCATCCTTTTAGATCAGCCTATAGTACTACAATTCTGCCAGTTTAAAAAAAAAACTCATACTAATGTGTATATGTTTGTTTAGGATTTGAGAGCTATTAATAAAATCGTACAGGATATTCATCCTACAGTGACAAATCCTTACACTGTATTGACTGTCATACCCCGACATTATGGGTGGTTTTCAGTATTGCATCTTAAAGGTGCCTTCTTTTGCATCCCACTGGATGCAAAGCTCAACTGCTATTTGCTTTTGAATGGTAGGATCCTATATAAGAGGATAACTTCTAATACTGCTGGACTGTACTGCCTCAGGGTTTTAAGAATTCCCCCACAATTTTCAGTGAGATTTCAGCGAAAGACTTGGGAATTGTGCAATTAGAAGAGAGGCTCTTCTGCAATATGTTGATGATTTGCTGATAGAAAGCCCAGATTGTGAAAGATGTCTATCTAACACAATCCTGGTGCTTAATCACCTCACAGACTAGATATAAAGCACCTCCCCATAAGGCTCAGATTTGTAAACAAAAAGTGAATTACCTTGAGTTATGATTAAAGGATGGAGAATTGAGCTTAATGACCAATTGGAAACAAGCAATTGCCAGCAACAAAGCTCCTGTAAATAGGAAACAACTGCAAGGGTTTCTAGGACTGGCAAGTATTTGCTGAACTTGGGTTTGTAATTTTGGCCTTATTGTCAAACCCCTTTATGAAGCTTTGAAAGGGCTGGATTTAGAGCCCTTGTATTTGGCTGCTGAATGCCAGTAAGCATTTGGTGCTATTAAAGAGAAATTAACCTTGGCACCAGCCCTTGGATTGCCTAACTCTCAGAAGCCCTTTAGATTTTACATCCATGAGAGGCAAGGCATGGTATTATAGGCAACTATTTAGATAAAAATTAAGTCAGTGAGATGTGGATACGCCCTAGAGGGAATCAGTGCAAAAGATGAAAATACGTCACAACTGTGGCTAGAGACGCACCTCTTGAGGGCCAGGCCTCAAGATAAAGATGCAATGACCAGGCCTACGTGCCTCTCTGAGGGATAAGCAATGACTTGCGATTATACTGCAAGTGCTATCACCTGGTCCAGTAAAGTCCAGCTAGACATCAGTTACCCAGGTGAGTGACCAGAACATCTAGATCCATCCTTCCCCAAAATGCCTTTGTTCTTTCCATGCACCCTTGTTACGTGACCCGCTTCCCTATTGGATCAATATTAGTTAAGCAGCTATACTTGTAATCTTACTGGTTGATTATAGTTTGACCCACATTGTACCCACCCTCATGATTTTTGTACCCGCTTCATGATTTTGCTCTAGAAAACATTCTTGGAGAAATGATTCCTGTAGCAACCCACTTTTGGGATCCCCCCTCTTGGGAGCTATCTCTCAGTAAACTTTTCTACTCTTAACCTTCATGATTCCTTAGAATTTATTCTTTGATTTCAGGAGACACAAACTCAACACATCTAACATCTAGCAGGTGAAGAGTTACATTTCTCTTATATCAATAGGACTGGGAGTACTCATTCAGATGCTTGGGGAATCCTCCCAACCTATAGCTTATTTCTCCAAACAATTGGAATAGACACCTAAAGGATGGCCACTCTGTCTTCAGGCAGTTGCAGCCACCTGCGATATTTTACAGGAGGCAGAAAAGTTTGCTTTAGAGCAATCTATTACTGTGTTTGTACCTCACCAAGTGTTGGCTTTATTAGATCAGAAAAAAGGATATTGGTTGACAGCAGGGTGAATGGGCAAATATGAGGCCATCCTACTAGATAACGCAAATGTTACATTACAAATGACCACAGCCCTAAATCCAGCCACCTTGCCCCCAGCAACAGAAACTAGCTCTAATTTGGAACATGACTACTTTGAAATTCCTGACCCAGTTTATTCCAGCAGTCCAGGCCTGTCAAATCAATCACTGGCGGATTGTTATTGGAAACTCTACACAGATGAGAGTAGCTTCATAGTGGAAAGAAGACAAAGAGCTGGGTATGCTGTGGTGATGCTGGACAAGGTAGTCAAAGTCCATGCCCTCCCCACTGGCGCCTCTGCACAAAAGGCCAAGGTAACTGCACTTACTTGAGCCTTTTATGTGTCACAAGGAAAACAAGTAAATATCTATACTGATTCCATGTATGCTTTTATGATAGTACATGCACATGATGTTATCTGTCAAGAAAGAGGGTTATAACTTCAGGAAATAAGGACATGAAATATCCAATATAAAAAAAATCCAATGGAAATATTAGCTCTGCTCAAGGCAGTTGCCTTACCAACTCAAGTGGCTATTATGCAAAGCCCAGGGCATCAATAGACAAAGTCCCATGAGGCAAAAGGTAATCAGAAGACAGAGCTGCAAAACACACTGCTAGAGAGGGACAGCTAGCTCATCAGAGCTCTGTTATCCCACTTGGAAATAACTCAATTCAAACCTCATTACACAGAATGGGATGAAGAATGAGTTCCAGAATGCAGTTTTACTAATATGGACCCAAACTCACCATGGAAACCTAATGAACATGGGATGATCTCACTCCCTGAAGCCCTGGTGTGTCCAATTTTAAAACATCTACAATGAGAGGACATATTATGGTTGAGATGCACTGGCAGACTTAATATGACCTTACCTAAAAGGATCACACCATAACAGGACTTTTCAAAAGATTACACAGGATGCCATTTCTGTGCTACAAATAATCCTAACACTAGATGCAGTCCATCTCAGAGAAGTACAATATAAATGACGATGTCACTTTGAAGACTGACAAATAGACTTCACTCAGATGCAAAACAAAACAACAACAAAAAAACAAAAACAGACAGAAACGTGTATGTTTTTATTAGTATTTATAGACATTTTCTCTGGGTGGGTAGAGGCATACCCTACTAAAACTGAGAAAGCAACAGAAATTGTTTCCAGGTTTGGGCTGCTGAGCTCTATTCAAAGTAACAATGGGCCATTGTTTGCTTCTGAAAACACTCAAAAGTTGACCAGAACTTTGCAGATAAATTGGAAATTATGTTCATCTTGGAGATAACAGTCCACAGGAAATACAGAAATGATGAACTATACTTTAAAAGAAAAACACTGGCTAACCTCTGTCAAGAGATTCCGTTAAAGTGGATAAGGTCTCGCCTACTGCTCTGCTCTGAATTAGAGTAGCACCCTGAAGTTGGCCAGTTAAGCCCTTTTGCAATTATCTGTGGGAGACTCTTTCTAGCCTCTGTAGTAGGATCCCCACCCTTTGAATTAGAAAAGAAAGCTAGAATTAAGCAGTATGTAAAACAATTAAGTCAGATATTAACGGCTTTGTGTCAGCTTATTGTTTCCAGGTTTGCACACTTCCACCCTAGACATAGGGTATTGCTGAAAACCTCAAAAACTCAGGGACCTGAGGAACACCTGGCTGAAAAGTGGAGAGGCCCATATGATGTGCTGTTGACAAAACACACCTCCTTATATCTCAAAGGAATAAAGCCTTGGATCCATCACCCCACCACCAAGGAGGCCCCTCCAGCGGAAGACATCTCTGGCCACTCTTCAGATCCTACCTGGTGCCGCATGCCAGTACAAGATCTTAGGTATTTATTTAAAAGAAAAGTAAAAAAAAAAAAAAAACCTAAAATAAGTAGTTATGAAGCTGCTAACCCTTCTTTGGTGCCTTATGAGTGATCTCTGATTTTCTGGGCAATACACTAACAAGATTGACTGAAATATTAGAGCTTGCCTATCCAAGCCTAACCTGGCACAAAATCAAGAAAGCTTTTTGTATGCCCCTTAGCGGATCTCTCTTCACTCAGAAGATTTTGGAGGAAAAATCTGAACTAAGAATTGAGCATTAGTCAACATGCTAAAATCTCTCTCAACATTTCCTTCAAGGGTTTCAGGTTATACCCAAGATTAAGCTTGTCCTTGAAACCTTAAAATGATGAGTGATGCCCATAATTACAGTAGTGGGAATCTACTTGGGATTTAAGTACATTATATAGTACATACAAAAAGGATTTAAGCACGGCTCCAAAGTGACTAGTAGGAACAAGCTTCCAACTAGTGTTCCCTCAGAAAGGAATACAAAGAATGAAATATCTCATGAGGTCAAAATTTCCATTTCAAAATTCCCAGCCGTCGCCCCTATTCAGCAGGAAGCAGAAATACCTCTGCCCTTTGCCCTCCGTTAAAATGGAAGGGAAAGAGTGACAATGAGAAATGCAATGGAAAGAGATTTTAAATTTCTCAAGATAATTTCTGGTGTTCTCCACTGTCTTGCTAATGTTAAATGGTTACAACATTTTTTAAATTAAGTTTTAAGAAGTTCATACCTGCTTAGATATGAGGTTTTATTCTATATAAACTACTATCGTGTGATTTTTGTTCTGTTCTCTAACATTGTGTTAAGATTTAATGGTTAAATTTTTAAAATGGTCTTAAGAAGTTCACATCTGCTTAGATATATGAGTTTTTTCTACATAAACTACTATTATGTGATTCTCGTGTTCTCTACTTGTCTTGTTAAAGATTAAAAGAAAAATATTTTAATTAAGTCTTTAAGAAGTTCATATCTGCTTAGATATCTATTTGAGGTTTTATTCTACATAAACTTTTAGGTGATTTTTCTTATAAAAAAGAAAAAACAGCTGGGGATTTAGCTCAGTGGTTAAAGTGCTTGCCTTGCAAGCACAAGGACCCGAGTTCGATTCCCAGCACCGAAAAAAAAAAAAAAGAAAAAACAGTCTTAATCAAAACTTTATATTCTTAGTTGGCAAAATAGATATTAATTTTTACATATTTAATTTAGAATTACTTATAGTTCTGTATGTGCACCTGAGAAATCCTAAAGGTGTTACTAAACTGTAATTCTTGGCTATATCATTAATTAATTTCTCCCAAATGGTAATTCACATTGACAAACCTTTCTGGCAGAAGTAAGCTTGCTTCATAGAAATACTGTCTTTCTGTAACTAACTTGGTCATTGTGTTTCTTAGTTCAAGTCTACTGTATAAACTGGATTTTTTTTTTTTTTGCTCTTCTTGGTTTGTTTTATATATCCTTAAAAACTTTGTAGCTACTTGTTAAAAGTTTTAATGTTTTAAAGTACTGATTACAAAATAGGCAAGATCAGACTTGATAATGAGCGCTAGATAAACTCAGGCTAAGAGCCGCTCTTTCTAAATTTCTGTTATTGCTCAAATTTGGCATAAAGGCCTACTGACTCCAATCCCCTCCAAGTTGGGACATGTTCCAACTGACCATCGACAGGGAAAGCTACCTGGCCACCTAGGGAAAGACTGTGGATGTTTAACTAGCAACATCTTCAGAAAAGAAGAAAATAGGTTTGGGGAAAAGCGAGGGCGGGTTATAAGCATCAAAGAGTCACGTGTAAACCTAACCAAAATAAGTGGACTGGGAGAGGTTATGGAAGAAGGGTTCTTATGCATAACAGCTGTAATAGTTATATATCTTCTGACTGTGACTTCTTTGGTATTTGGCTTCACAATTGTTAGTGGTACCTTTAGCATCTGGCTTTCCCTTACTCGTGTTCCAGCTACTTGTGATGGAATGTACACATCAATCCAACACAAGACAGCCAGCCAGATGGTGTGACACCTCAAAACCCTCAAAGTCGAGGGCCGAAATAAGCGAGGGGCCAATTAGAATGAGTACTGTAAAACAGAACTTTAAAAGGTAGATTTGTCCTTGTAGAGACAATTTCTCCAAGCCCCATCTCCAGCACAGAACCCACATCTCCTCCCGTCAGTCTCAAAGAAGGGACAGGATATGCAGTTGGATTCTCCGGGGGTTAGGACCCAATCTCTCTCCCACGAAGAATGGATCTGCATCTTCTCTCTGTCTCCACTCCCCTCTCTTACTACAAAAGACCCTCGCTCACATGTACATGGGGCGTTAATGATTTGAGGAAAATGGGCCCTTCCATCTCCTTAGGCCTAGCTTTGAAAAAATCCTTTTTCCTTTTTACCCAAATATATGGCCTGTATTGATTCTGTCTTAATTATTTTCTTTGTTGCTGGGACAAAATACCTGACCCTCAAAGTTAGAGGAGGAAAAGTTTATTTAGCTCGCATTTTGTAGAGGTTTCAGTTCAGAGTCGGCTGACTCCGAGGCAGGGTGGCATGATGAAGGGGCATCACAGAGGGGAAGCCAGTCACAGAAGGCAGCAAGGCAGGCAACAAGCCACAAATGACAATAGCAGGTTCTTTCTGCCCTTTTGTATTTTATCTGGGCTACCCGGCCTAGGGCAGGTGCCAAACCGATCAGTGGACTAATTTAGTCATCGCAAAACCATCACACAGTCTAGATCCAACCACCCCAGAAAAAGCCCCACCTTTCACTGCACAAGGCTTTGGGCGAACATCTAGACACAAGCCATAACAGTAAACTGCTAGCAGAGGAACCTAAGCTTATGAGCCTAAGTGTCCTGGAAAACTATGTTGTCATGAAGAGATTCAAAACATTTACTTTTCATGGTCATTTTAATTCCAGGGATGAGCCAAAAATAGTATGGTTCAAGATATGGGGGATAAGATGGAGGAGGATGCACCTTTACCTTTGCACAAAGCTCCTTTCTGTTGAACGGCACTGGCCAGTCACACATACTATGTTATAGATCATAGCATTTAAAGGCACTCAGAGAAAAGTACAGGTGGCACAGTGGGCCTGGGAGACTAGTCCCCTCCTCCCGCTTGAATTTGGCCGAGACTGCAGGGCCAGTCTTCCTACCATATTTCTAAGAGAATCATAAAATAAAAAATCTCTTAAAGCGACAGACAAGAGCACATGCATGTTAGACCTATTTATCTGACCTTCAGTAACCTTTCCTCACTAAGCACCTCCTTAAATGTTCATAAAGATGGACTGCATCTCATGTATGTAATTTAAAGTGGACTCTAGGACACGCATGCTTGGTGAAAGCCTATGAGATAACTCAGCACCCTGTCGATCATCCCTAACAATCTTACCCAAAGACCCAAGTGAGAGACAGCTGCATGGGAGTGCACATCTTTATAATTCAAAAGCCTGATTTATCTGTGTTCTGTGCTGTACTATTGGGGAGACTGCTGGGGATCGAACTCAGGACCTTGTACTCGCTAGGCAAGCACTCTACCCCTGAGCTAAATCCCCAACCGCTGTACTTTTTATTTTCTTGTCACCCAGCACCACTTTTCTGTTAGTGCCTGCTCTGTGCACATTTTCCTGTTATCTTCAATAAATGCAGGTACTTTGTCTTTTACCATTAGATGTACACTTCCCATTCTTTGTGTGTCCTGCCGAAGAGCCTGGAATCTACGTGGAATCCACCATACAGTATCAAGGAGATTTCCAAAATTGCTTCAGAAAGTGGCAAAAGCAGGAGGGAAAAGGAAAATAAAAATAACAAAAATGGGGGCTGGGGATTTAGCTCAGTGGTTAGAGTGCTTGCTTAGCAAGTTCAAGGCCCTGAGTTCAATCCCCAGCACCAAAAATAAAAAGGGCTATGTACTTGTACTGTACCAAATTCCCACAATGAAAGTAATTATTATGTATTACAAAAACGTACTGATACAAATAAAATAATTTGATAAAAAAATAAAATGGCAAGAGTGATGGGATGAGTATTCTAAACGAGGTTATTTTTGAGAGATTAATGGCAATGTGTCTTTTATACTAATTATTTTTTAAAATTTAAGCCTTCAACATATAATTTGATCACCCTTTCTTTATGTGTGTCATATATTTGCATGTATGTACATCAATGACAAAAATTCCCTCTTCGACTGAACTTCTGTTAGGGTATTCTGGGCCATTCTGGGCAAGGTCTGCCACTTGGCCTGACTCTATCAAGCACCATGACAAGAAATTTACAGTGAGCCAACCTTGATATTTGGTCACCCTCGAATAACTGATCCCCCCCTCTGATGCCTAATCATGACCTTTGCTTTAGAAGAATAGTATTGGGATAGTTTAGTGAGAATTCCACTATACTCGACATTCATTTTAATAATTTTGTATTGGTAACCCCTGTCTCTTCACTTGTTGGCTATAAATCTCCCATTGACTTTCTTTTATCCAGTATTGATTTCAATCTGTCCTCTAATTTCATAGAGAACATTCAATGGTCTTTTAAAAATTATTTATATTGATTTCTTTTTCTCAACAGAGAAAGACTATATATTTATGGTATACAACATCATGGGTTTGGCTATACATGATGATTAATATATATAATATTTCCTATCATGCTAATTGAGCTAGTTCCTCATACTTCTCCCCACCCTCTTCCACACTGAGAACATTTTCTCTGCCTGAGGAAGACTGATACCTGAACATAGTAGTCACTGTTTCTACACAGTGCGGTGGCATGAAATTTACCTCTCATTTGTATTTTCTGAGTTCTCTACACATATACAGTCAGTATCATGAGATTCCCTTAGTGAACAGCAAAACAGGAAAGGACCAAAATAAGCTCTGTGAAAGCCCTGGAGCCACAGCCACATAAAATACATATGTAATAAAATAGCAACCTGATTGTAATCAAAGAAACTGACATTAAAATATTCTTTTCAGTCATTTTTCTGTCCATCAGATTGAAGTCAAACACTAAGAGGCTACTTGGTGTCCTCCAGGGTACACTTTTATCTTGCCTTTTCCTTTTTTTCTTGGCCCATGCTTGCTCTGCAGAGTCAGTTTCTTCTGCACTTTTAATTTTCAAATAAACTTTGCTACTGCTTTTTCCTTGTTTTATTCCATTCTTTGCTCAAGATGAGAAGAACCTGGAATCCAACTCTAGAAGAAAAGCCGAGTAACCCAAAACTTGGTAACGTTTGTTTGGTGAGCCATTTGTAGAAGGAGCTACCCAATATCATCTTGGCGTAGCCAGCCAGGAGTAAAGCTCAGGTACCTTCAGCCGAGGGTCAGGGAGGGATGGAGGACATCTCTGAGGCAGGGCCTTGAGTGACTGAAGAACTCTCCAGAAACCCAGACATCAGCAGGAAGCAGTCACATAGCAGCTCAGGTTGGCTGGCAAAAATCCGAAGGTCACACTGAATGTGTGGTCAGGTATCCTGGGACAGATTGGCAGTTCTGCTAGAGACACAGTTTCCTGATCAGGCAATGACAGAGCAGGCACCTCCCGCTGGACTGGTGACTCTCTTGAGACCTTTCTGCACGGGCTTCAGGGAAACCAAACCCCTGCCTATTGCCTCCACGTGGAGACAGACCAGAGCTGCCCCCCAAGCCCACCTTGCTCCCTAATACTGACAGGTTCTCCCTGCCCAGTCTTCTTGCTTTCGCGGTTGGGCGATGATGGGCAGGAAGGAATGGTGGATTAACGGAGCTGACTCTGGGTTCTCCTTACAAGACTTCTGGGGCAAAGAGACCATTCTAAATACTGGCAGCCCTGTGGACTTTGTCGGTTGGATTCATGGTGATTTGGGTCTTTACCTTGACAGTAGCCATAATTCTGAAAACACAGGAAAATGTAATTCCGTAGTCAAACAATGTGGAAACTAAAGAAGCTACTGATGGCAGAGAAGAAGGTGGTAGGGTGGAGGGTTAGGAGATACCAAAGGAAACCATCATCTTCACCTTCATAAAGGCGCCCTCTACTGCAGCTACATAAAATAAAATTCTCTTTTTAAAGTTGTAGAGTCACCCCAGGATTGTGCTCCAAACCTAGTCTCCTGTTGGCCATGAAGGCCCTGAACTGGATGCACCAGGCAGCTGAAACCCAGAAAAACTGTGGTGAGGAAGGACCAAGAATAGGGGGCAGGGCTGAGCAATCCGGTAACTACTAAGCTCCCTGAAACAGGCATGGGGGGAACCACAGATTCGGCATCCTCAGAGAAAGAGTGTATGGAGTCTGAAATGTGAGCCCTGGTAACCACGCATATAAGTATAATGAAGTAAAAGTGATCTTTTAAGTACTTAAAAAAAAAAAAAGAATTGGGAGCAACAAGGCTGCCCTAGAAATGCCGGGCCTGGTCAGAAAAAAAGCTTTATTTTCCACGAAGAGTGCAATTTTTTACAAAGGCAAAGTGTGAGGGGGGAAGAACGGAGGTGTGTCCGTTTGTGGTCTCATTCTGCCACCAAGTGGTCAAAGTGTCAGGGGCAGAAGGAGAAAGACTGAAGAAGACATTCTCTTTGGCACCATTCTCTGCTCCTCAGACTCAAAGCGAGTCCCTTCCACCGCCCCTCCTCCTGCTTCTACCTAGTGGAGGTGCCCCGGAAGCCAATTTACAGTTGCGTGGGCCTCCTGAAGTCTGGGCTGTGCACGTCCCGCAGCTGGAAGCTCCCGCGGTTGTAGTGTGGCAGTTGAGAGCGCAGGTGCAGGAGTCCTACAGCTGGCTTGAAAAGTGTGCGTGTTTATCAGGACCGTGCGGAATTTGCTAGCTCGTAGATAATCACAGCGTCAGCTTGTTTAATGGACGGTTACTTCTGTTTCTGGTGCTAGAGGACTTTAGAGGGAGTAATCAGAGCAAGAAGGGGGAAGAGTTTCCTTTCTCTGGGCATATCAGAGGGTCATTTCCAGGAGTCATACAAGCATGGACACATTTTCCTAGTTTTTGTTCATTGAATCAACCTTATGACCCTGAGTACACAAGTGTTGAGAAGGCGGAAAATATGAGGGGAGGGAAAATTTCATCCCAATTCCACCACTTAGAAATGACCACTAGTACCTCTATTTATTGGGTTTTTCTTTTTTGCTAACTAGAAGTTTATATCCTTCTTCTTTTAATGTAGTACTCCTCCATTTATTAAAATTCTTTCAGAAACACCCATTGAAAGACTGCCTTTCATTCTCTTTTATGGAGATTTTATCTATTATATTGTTGCTTTTTTCCCCTTGGTAATGTGAATAGAACTCAGATCCTTCGCAGTGAGGCGCATCACCAGAGGACCTTTTTTTGGGGACAAGGTCTGCCTGTGTTCTTCAAGCTTGACCCCCAACTTGTGATCTTCTTGCCTCCTGGCCTTCCTCCCATCATGCCCGGCTTTATGTTATACTGCCTAAGATTTTTACATCTGTTACCATACTTTTCACAAGATTGACTATTATTTGCTTTTATCCTTACTTCTGTAGCCCAGATCCTTAGGTGAATCTACGTAACACTTTAGGTTACTGATTCTCAGTCCAGTCGAGCTTACATTAAGGGGAAAATCACTGTTACTGGGTTTTGGGGGTGCTGGCATCTTCTTTTGGAGGTAGTTTCTAGATTCTTTCTGTCCTGAACAAAGATTTTGTCAAGATGAGCAGAAATGGTGGCAAGGTTTTACATTTATTAAGGTAGAGGGAGAAAAGGCTCTGCAAAGTGACTTTGGGCCAAGTAAATGCAAGAAAAAAGTACACTCTACAGGATGAGCTCAATCTGCTTGAGAGAACACAGTAGCAAGAGTCTGAATGTAAACCATCCTTTGTATTTTCCCCTCCTCAGGCTGGTGTCAAGTTTAAAACATCCTATCGAAAACTTGTTCAAGTTCTCATTGGAAGTCCATGTGCAGAGTTTTGAGAATTGTTCTGTGCGTGTGTCCTGGGACTTTTCTAACCTGTATGCCATGCCCTAAACTCCTGGCTCATTTCCCCCCGAGTGACAGATAGCCCCACAATTCTTTATGGGGTGCTGCAGGAGTGGAGATCTCCATCTTCATATAGCTACTTCCTCTTGAAAGGGCCTGTAGACCCTACCTTCTGGGGATTTGGTGCTCTTCAACTACCTTTTGGTGCTGTGGCTCACCAGCTCATTTGAAGAAATAAGAACCTGTCAGGAGGCAATGAGATAAGAGTATCTGCATGTGAATGACTGTTCAGCCACCTGTTTGATGAGAGAATCTTGGTGAATTTTTCAGTAAGTGTAATATTAGGTTGGGGATACAGAGCTCAAATAGGTGAAGCAGCAAGTCAGATTTCCACACTTCTCATGGAGGAGAAATTATGTCAAAAAGGGCTGTTAGATAAATTACTGAGAGCCTGAGAGCCATCGCCTTAGCAAGATCACCCACATGATGGATCTAATTAAAAACAGGTGTCAAGCCAGGCGTGGTGGTACACACCTGTAATCTCAGCACTCAGGAGGCAGAGGGTGGAGGATCACCGTGGATTTGAGGCCAGCCTGGGCTACACAGAAAGGCCCTGTCTTTATGTGTGTGAGTGTGTGTGTGTGTGTGTGTGTGAGAGAGAGAGAGAGAGAGAGAGAGAGAGCTGGAGTTCGAACTCAGGGCCTTGCGCTTGCTAGGCAAGTTCTCTACCACTGAACTAAATCCCCAACCAGCCCTGTCTTTAAAAAAAGAAAAAAATAATAAGAATAGGTGTCTCAATGCAGGTGGCCATTTACTTATCTGCACCTGCAGCAGTACTGGAGTTCTGCTTTTTGAAGAGGGACCTCAGGTCTTTCTGTGGTTCACAGTAGTTTTCTTCTTTTAGGTGATCTTTTACTTCAGACAGTTCAATTCAAATGTCCAGCTATCTGTCTCTGCTACCTTTACTGTAGAGGGTGTTATTGCAAGGATCACTGAGAAGGGACTCTTCCATTTTGGTTTTAATTAGTCAGCAGGAGTTCCTTCTTTCCAAGTTTTAATGAGTGCTTTGGTCTCCAGAGTGGACAGTAGGTGGTTCCCCTGGGCTGGGAGTTAGCAGGACTTTGTTCCTATATGATTGGATAACCTGTTGTACTTGGCCTAGATTAATAAGACATCATAAGAATCTTGTGTTCTCTGGACCTACTGCCATATCAGAAGAGGAAAAAGGCCTCTCACATAACATCTCAAGTGGACTCATAGCTAGCCTGGTGTTGGAGGCATTTCAAACCCTCATGGGGCTATTGGCAATAATTGGAGCCAAGATGCAGACATCTCATGGCAAAGTTTTGCTCAGCTTCACTTTAGGGTCTGGTTGGCTCTTTTGACCTTTCAAGAGGACTGAGATCTCCATGCAGAATGAAGATAGAACTTTGTTCCTAAAGCCTTTGCCTCCCCCCTGAGTTATTTGAGAGGCAAGAGAAAGTCCATTGTCACTCTGAAGGGACTGGGGTAGTTCAAACTGGGTAATGATTTCTCTGAAAAATGATTTCTATGACTACCTCCATAGCCTTTTCTGAATGGGTATTAAAGGCTTCAGTCTGTCCCGCAAAGGTGTCACTTAGGACCAATATTTAAGTCCACCACATGGTGGCATGTGGGTAAAGTCTAACTGCCAGTCCTCCCCGGGGTATGTCCCTCTCTTCTGTACAAGTTCTAATGAAGGAGGCGGTTTGGGCTTATCCGGGTTGCGGTAGGCACAGAGTGAACAAGCTTTGCAGACCTGTCATGTGGTTGCTGCTAGTCCTAGTCCAGTCAAAACATGAGTGACCATTTCCAATGTAGTATCTTCTCCCATATGGAAAGAATCATGAAGGGTTTTTATAGGCTTCCACTGTGTCCCTTGAGGAAGGAGCAGTTTGTTTTCTGAATACCACCACAGTTCCTTCTTAATTCTGCCTTGTCCCAAGGCCCATTTATCTTCCTGGGGAGTATAGACTGGTTTTTATGGTTTCTCGGCACTGGGAATAAGGCCAGGGTCTTGAGGGCCTGTAAGGCTGCCCTTTTTTAGCTGTCAGCCTTTTGATTTCCTAAATGAACGTTTAGACACCCCCCCTTTGGTGTCCCTTACAGTGCACGACAGTGACCTGCTTGGGAAGACTGCCTCTAGGAGTTGTAGAACTTCCTGCTTGTGCTTTGTAGATGATTTTTTATTTGTTCTTATACTCTCCCACAGGCTTTATTATGGGAGAGTGGGAATTGCAGGGGGATTGCAAGGCCACAGAAGGCCGTGTATGAGAAGCCTGTCAATGAGAGCCTGGAGGACTTTACAGGTCTCTTCTTTGATTGAATAATGTCTTCAGTTAGAAAGTCAGCTGGGGTCTTCTAGTTTAACAACTACTAGCATAGTTGCATTTGCCCTACAGGTATTCCATTATACCATGCAGCAGATCCACTTGTGGGCTGATTAGGTCAGAGAGACCTGGCATAGTCCCAACAGGTAAAATGCACTTTGGTTTTTGTTGAAATTTCAGAGTTGCCCCCAATTTTGCTGGTAAATCTCTTCCTAGCAAGGGAGCAGGATACTGTGGGGCAATTAAAACCTCATGGTTAAACATTTGGCCTTTGTAGTCATAAGTCAGAGCAGGAGTGAAGCAGCTCCACCTAGGGGTCCTCTTGACCCCAATTACGACTATGGATTCAAAAGAGGGAGTTCCAGAGAAAAAAGTTAAAACAGAATGAGTTGCCACCTTTATTTACAAGTAATTGAGTTGGCTCACTCATGGCATCCAGGGTCCCTGAGATTCCTCATAGAGAATTCCACAGATTCCTCATAGAGGCGATGTCCACCAACAAGTGTGTTACTGGTTGTCCTGGGAGGGTTTTGGCTGGCCTAGCCCCTCTCCGAGTGGGGACAGTCAACTGTCCAGTGCCATGATTCAGGTACAGTGGTCACCTGACAGTCAGAGCAGGGACCAGGTGGTGGCTTGGTGCGGTCACGTGCTCAGTGTCCAGTCTTCTTGTATTTAAAACAGAAACTCTTTCCTTGATTGTCCTTGGGTTTCCCAGGTGATTTGGGTATGTTTAAAGCATTGCCAAATGCAACAGCTATAATTCTGTCCCTTCTCTTTTCGCTTTCATCTGGGTCCCAGTTGTTGAACAAAGAAAAGGTTGTGTCCAGCAAGGAGGTCAAAGACATCTGGGGACCCATCTGAAGTTTTTGCATTTCACACCAAATATCTGGGGCCAACCGACAAATGACTGTCCCATCCTGGAAGCTGGGTCTGTGCTTGTATATTTATTATTTATGAAAGATTTCTATTAAGCAGCTATGGAAGACAATTGGATTTTCCTTTTGCCCTGTATGACCCCATACAACTTTTTGTAATTAACAGATTTCTTAATGTACCTTTTTATTGCCATGTGAACAGCAGCTATCATGTCAGGAAAGATTTTTAGCCCCTCACTAGTATTATAGTCCCAGTTTGATTCTGTTGAAAGGACAACAGCCTCTCCAGCATGGTTACCTTCCCTTCTAAAAGCATATTGTTCATTTGCCTAATTCTTAGCCTCTTGTAGGATTGTCTTTCATCTGGGGTACAGCAAATAGCCAAGATGAATTAGACAGCTCACCACCATAGATTAAAAGTGAGGGTCAGGGCTGGGGATTTAGCTCAGTGATTAGAGTGCTTGCCTTGCGAGCACAAGGGCCTGAGTTCAATCCCCGGCACCACAAAAATAAATAAATAAATAAATAAAAGTACTAAAAAAAAAAGTGAGGGTCAAAGTTTGAAACCCATTTGCAAACTCACTAGGATCTTCTGAAAGTCGGCCTAGCTGCTGAGTGCATTGTTGGGTATCTACAACTGAAAAGGGGGCCTGCACTCAAGTAGGCCGCTCTGCTCTTGAGGCCTCCCCCAGGGGCGGGACAAGTTGTGGGTTAGAGAATAGGAAGCACCACTCTGAGTACATCCTGCTGAGCTTAAAGCTGCCTGAGGAGCATGATGAGGGGCAGAGGAATACTGGATTTCTCTGAGCACTAGGCTCTATGGAGCTCCCAAGTCACTTGAAGGGGACAGGACTGATTTACTGGCCTGCAGATTATAAGGAGGGGGTCAAAGAGATCTCCCAGCATGGTTGTCTTCATTAAATATATGGGAAAGGTCCATGTCCCTCGGAGAGACAGGTGGGGATCCGAGGACAAAATCATCAAAGACACTCTTCTTTTCCTCAGGGGCCACTCTAAATACCATAGTTTCTGAGTTTTTCTTGAAATAAAAGGTCATGAAAGCCTGAACACAAGGAATTTTACTCCACATTCTACACTTTATGCAGAAATTATCGAACTTAGTAGTAGTATCACAATTTAAACTTCCATCCCATACCCACCTCGCACCATTCCCTAGTTCATACTAGACCTAAACTATAACACAACAACAGATAAGTTGTTTCTTTTTCAATTTGGCAGGGTTAAATCATTCCCACTGATCAACAATAAGGCCTAGTGGCAAGGTGGATGGGATCTGCACCAGATTGTTCATGGGGTTTCCCATGGCTCATCTTGAGGCCTAGAAAGAGACAGAGAGAGAGAGAGATCTAGGTTTTGTGTCCTTCACATGGCATCCCATTGCAGAAGGAAGAGACCTGATTGAGTCCACCACACTGCCCTTCTGAGACTCAAGTACTCACTAAGCAGACTTCACTGCTCAAAGCTGGAGTGGCACTGGTGTCTTTCCTAGAAGAGTACAGCCCTACTGAGGCTCTTTTAGGCTTAGAACTCTCCATACCATGGCTTACTAACTCCATAGGGGGAAGGATAAACTCTTTAATGGCTCCCATATACTCCCATGAGATTAAGGTAAGGGTGTCCCCAGGGACACCCTTAGCCACTTGAGAAACAGTGTACTTTTAAGAGATCAAGGTGGAGCCACTTGAGAAACAGTATCTCTTACCTTTGCCCCATTAATAAAAAAAAAAAAAAACTTAAAAAGTTTTAAGGACTAAAATGCTGCTACGTGTGACTACTCATAGCCACTTGAGTTGAGCTTTACTGGCTATTCTTTTGCTCTACTCAGGTTGTTAAGCACATGTTCCTAAATTATCTGCATTTCTGTTAGAAGAAACAAGGAGGGAATCTTAACCCAATTCGAAAGACAAGAGGAGGAGGAACATACTAACAGCAGAGGCTTAGCTCCTATCCATAAGGTGGAGATTTACTGGTAATTTTGAGGCCAGTTGAAAATAAAGAAAGAATTAAAAAATGGAAACAAGTACGGCAGAACCATATGACTGGCTCTCATGACCAAATGAAGTGGCCAACAAACATGGCTGAACCTGTGTGGCCGATCCATGTGACAAACTAAAATGGCTGCCCATGTGACAAGCCAAAATGGCTGCCAATCATGTTGGAAAGGTGGACTGGATTGAAACAAGACCCTGAGAAAGCTACTCACTCATGATGACTTGATATAAATGGCCATCTAGAAGAAAAGCACACATGAGGCTTTGAGTGCAAAAGGAATAAACTGGAGTAGGTAACTATTTAAGCAGGAGTACAAGTTACCAAAACCTAATTTTTGTAAAAGAATAAGAAAGCTGAGCAATGTATCAAGGAGTACAGAAATAAAAGGACAAAAACGCATACTAACCACTAGATCCCACACATGGAACCTGCATGATCTCTTCTGAGACTGGCTGTCTTTATTGGCACCTACTCACAAAATTGATGAAAATTGGAAGAACAAGAAAGAAAAGGAGAGATAACTCTAAAGCAGGCCTATAGGTCTTTTTTCCTTTTTTTTTTAGATTTTTATTAAAATTTATGAAAAATTACACAAACTTACAGGCCATTATACAAGCTTACAGACCACAACACATTGTGCCTTTTGCTTATGACAGTGAGCAATGTAAATAACCACATAAATGGAGCAGTAAGTCACAAGTACATAAAGTTACTATAGTACCCAGTGTACATGTCACTGATTTAAATTTGGGTTATTAGGTTCTTATCTATAGGTCTCTTAACAGCTGGGGAAAAGCACAGAGGACACACAAAACATTCCCACCTTGCACTTGGGGAAAAGCAGTAAAGTGTTCCTGGTGCCATGAGAAAGCCTCCTGGGGTCCCCAAGCTAGGACAAAGAGGGAGAGAAAGAAAAAAAAAAAAAACCTTCATAGATTTGAGAGAGAGAGAGAAACAAACAAACACACTCTTGGAAGGGCCTTACTGGACTCCTGGCCTCCTGGCTGGCTGAGTCAAATATGTTACCAGCTTTGGAGTGCTGGGGTCTCCTTTTAGAGTGAGTTTCTAGGTTTTTTCTGTTCTGTTGTGAACAACGAATTGGTCACAAGTGAAAACAACAGCAAAATGGGCCAAAGAAGTACACTCCACAGGATGAGATCAATCTACTTGAGAGAGAACACAACAGCAAAAAGCCCTTTCGATTTGCCCCTTCTCACCTGGTGTCATGTGCAGGCTGGACTGTCAAAACCTGCTCAACTTCTCAGAAGAAGCCCACGTGCACGGATTCGGGAGCCACTCTGTGCATGTGTCCTGGGATTTTGGAATTACCAGATCATGCCCATTTCGTGAGCCAGTTAGCCATGCACTAATCTGCTGTCTCATCACTGCTAGTACAAGTTACTAGAAAGGTGTTAAGACGTTTTGAACACAGGTTATAAAGTCATAGAAAACACAGTTATGGTCCATAATTTTTAATCGGCCTCCCTAAAAATGGAAAATTATAGGAACATGCCATATCATGGGAAAAATGGCCAATACATGAGTATATGACCATCTGCACAGGATTCAGTCTAGTATCTACAAGATCAGATTAAAAAAGAGGGTGAATATGTAATTTTTAAAAATTATTACAGTAATGAACACATTGCAATTAACTCCCTCAGTTTAAACCCACTAATCTTTGGTGCATGCCTGTAATTCCAGCACTCAAGAAGTTGACTCAGGAGGATCGCCAACCCAGGCTACATAGTGACTTCAAGGCTAGCCTGAACTGCATAGGGGTTCTGTCTTAATAATAATAATAACAATAATAGCCGGGGAGGTGGTACAGGCCTCTAATCCTAAAACTCGGGAAGCTGAGGCAAGAGGATTGCTGTGAGTTCGAGGCCTGCCTGGGCTACATAGTTAGTTCAAGTCTAGCCTGAAACACACTGTGAGACTCTGTCTTAAAAAAACCTAAAAAGGCTGGGGATTTAGCTCAGCGGTTAGAGTGCTTGCATTGCAAGCACAAGGCCCTGAGTTCAATCCCCAGCACCAAAAAAAACTAAAAAAAAATTAAACAGAAAAATAAAAAATAAACACACAAATCTCATGATTTTCCTACTCTTTGAAGCAGTCCAGAAATTCCTTTTTATTGAATGTATTTACTTACACTGTCTTTGTTGCCTTTTTGTCCTGAAATGATTCAAAATTTTTACTTTTCACGGTCATTTTGACTTTAGGAAACAGCCACACACAGCATGGATCAAGGTATGGAGAATGAGGAGGCTGAAACTTTGTACAAACCTCCTTTCTGTTGAATGGCACTACACAGAAGCATTTACTATGTTGTAGATAACAGCTCTGTATTTTTAATTTATTTTTTATTTTTTACCAAGAACATGTATTGGTACATTGTATACATAATGATCACATTCATCATGGTTATTTTGTACCCGTACCTGATGTATCTTGGTTTGCCCACCCTTCCCCACCCCTCCCGTCTGCTCCTTCCTTCCCTATTTAGATCACAGCTCTTAGAGGCACGCAGGGAAGAGTAGGACACACAGCACCACTGGCCAGGGATAGCACTCTCCTTCACCCATTTGAATTTAGCCAACATCACAGGTCCAACCTTCCTTCTACATACAGTTCTGAGAGAAGCATAAAAAAAATAACAAAGACCCAGGATTACTCTTAAAGCTACAGGCAAGAGCAATTCATGCTTAGTGAATTTTCGCTACACTCTCCTCCTTAAAGGTTCATTTATTTGAACAGCACCTCATGTATGTAATTTAATTAGTGTAAATTCAGGGACATATATGCTAATGGAAAGCCCCTGAGATGCCTCAGCACCCTATTGACGATTGCTGTCAATCTTATGGGAAGACCCAATAAGAGGCACCTGGGCTGGGGCACATATCTTTTAAAATCCAAAAGCCTGATTTATCTGTGTGCCATGCTGTGCTTTTTATTCTTCTGTCACCCCAACACCACTTTTCTGGTAACTCCTGGCCTGAGCCCGTCTTCTCATTATCTTCAGTAAATGTAGGCACTTTTTCTTTCACCGTTAGAGGTACACTTCTCATTGTTTGCACATCCTGCACAAGAGCCTGGACCTATCCGGGGGATGCGCCATGCACTATGAACTACTTCAAAAAGTGACAAAAGTGGGCCAGGGATTTAGCTCAGTGGTTAGAGTGTTTGCCTTGCAAGCATGAGGCCCTGAGTTCGATTCCCGGTACCAAAAAAAAAAAAAAAAAGTGACAAAAGTAGGAAGGAAAAGGGAAGTGAAAATAAGGAAGATGCGTTATGTACTTGTGCCACACCCGTGATGAATGTAATCTTTGTGTATTGCAAAATTGTACTGATACAAATAAAATATTTTGATAAATACATAAACAACCATAAACACAAGTAGCAAGAGCAAGTAGATAAGTGTGTTGCAAGTGAGAGGGGCATTTTCGAGGGACTGAATAGTGGTAGGCGTTTTACTTTAATCATTTCTTCTTAAATGTAAAAATTCAACATGTATTGTGATCACCCTTCTTATATGTGTGTGATATATGTGCATATTCGTATGTCAGTGACATTCATTCTCTCCTTGGTCAACTTTGTGTCCAGGTCTTCTGGGCCCTTATAGGCAGGTCTGCCACTTGGCCTGACTTTAGCAAGAATCACGACAAGAACTTTAGAGTGAGCCGACCTTGATACTGGATCACCCTCTGCTATCTGTTTAAGTGCCTTGTGCCATAACTTTGTGCCTAATTATGGGCCTTTCCTTCGCAACAATAGTGTTGGAACAGTTCAGTAAGATTTCCATTATGGTTAATGTTCCCTTTAGTATTGTATTGGTAACAACTCTTTGTTGGATTTTTGCATGCAACTCTCCCTCTGGCTCTTCGTTATACAGTACTGAGCTCAATCTGTTTTCTGTTGCAATAGAGTTGATCCTATTGAAATGGATTTTTAAAAATTATATATATTATATATATATCTCCTTCCAGCTATTGAGGCAAGACTAATACCTGAAAATGCAAATCAGTGTTTCTAAATAGTACAGTTGGCAGGAAATTTATCTGTCATTTATACTCTCTGAGTTCTGAACATCAAAGGGCCAAAATAAGGAGAGACCCAGTTCCAGGGCATCATACAATGCAATAACGCAGAAACCTGCTCCTAATCAAAGAAATTAGTATTAAAAATATTATTTTCAGTGACGTTTCTATCTGTCGGATTGGTATAGAGGTATAAATCAAGAATTGGGAGCAAAAAGTCCATGTTAGTACTTTTGGCTTGAATAGATTAAGAAATTTTGTTTGCTATGAAGAATACCGTTTTTTTCAAACCTGAAGGGCGGGGGAAGAAAAGGAGGCGCTCATATTTGCGGAGTCATACTGCCCCCAAGTGGCTAAAGTTTTACTGTCAGCAAGACAAAGACGCAAGAAGGCGTTCTTTTCGCCGCCATTTTCTGTTCCTTAGACCCAGCGCACTCCACTGAGTGATCGGGGTAAAAATATAAACGAAAAATAAACTGACTCCGTTCCACGGCCCCACCTGCTGCCTATACATAGTGGAGGTACCCTGGAAGTCGATTCGCAATTGTGTGGGCCTCCAGAAGTCCAGGTTGCCCTTGTCCTGGAAGCCATCACCTCAGCAACCGGAACTTCCTGCTGTTGTAACCTGGCAATTGAGTGAGCATGCGCAGAAGCACTGGGACGCCTTGCAAAGTGTGGATGCATTTATCAGGACTGTTTCAATATGCTAGCTCATAGGTAATCACAGCCTCAGTTGGATTAGTGGAAGGTGCTTCTGTTTCCGGTGCTATAGGACTTTAGCGAGAGTAATTAGAGCAAGGAAGAGTAAGAGCTTCCTTTCTCCAAGCATATCAGAAGGTCCTTTTCAGGAGTCACACAAACATGGACACGTTTTCCTGTTTTTTTGTTCATTAAATCAAGCTCATTATAGGGTTTAGAAGTGTTAGGAAGTCACAAAATTGAAGAGGAAGGAAAATTGCATCACAAATCCACTACTTAGAAACCACTGCTATACCTCTATTTGTTTTCTGTGCAAGAGAAGTTTCATTTCCTTCTTTTAATGCAGTAGTTTTTGTATTTATTAAAATCCTTTCTCACACAAAAAAGCAGTAGACTAAGATTAAATGATTATGTACAGGTACCACAGGTATATAGAGTCACTAGGTAAATTTGCTGCCCTCCACAGCCTTCTAATTGTATTTATATGGTCCAGCAGATTACTGGTATTTGCTCCCTTCTTGGAAAATAATCCATGCTGACACCGGGTGTCTCAGAAACACCAAAGGCGGCTGAGCCGGTGGATGTGCGGCAATAGCAAGTCTGTTGCGATGCCAGCCATCGTGCCCGCGGCCCGGAAGGCCACCTCCGCGGTTATTTTCCTTCATGAATAGGGAGACACTGGGCATGGATGGGCAAAAGCCTTTGCAGGCCAGTGATGCCTGTAACATTAAATATGAACATGGCTATGCCTTCTTGGTTTGATATCATTGGACTTTCATCAGATTCTCCGGAGGATGAACCTGGAATTAAACAAGCCGCAGAAAATGTGAAAGCTTTAGTACATCAAGAGGTGAAGAATGGCATTCCTTCTAACAGAATTATTTTGGGAGGATTTTCTCAAGGAGGAGCTTTGTCTTTATACACTGCGCTCACCACGCAGCAGATACTAGCGGATGTCACTGCATTTAGTTCCTGGGTTCCACTCCCGGCTTCATTTCCACAGGGTCCTATCAGTGATGTTAATAAAGATATTTCTATCTTCCAGTACCATGCAGATTGCGACCCTTTAGTTTCCCTAATGTTTGGTTCCCTTACTGTTGAAAAATTAAAATCGTTGGTAAATCCAGCCAATGCAACCTTTAAAACCTATGAAGGCATGATGCATAGTTCATGTCAACAGGAAATGATGGATGTCAAGCAATTCATTCATAAACTCCTACCTCCAATTCATTGACGTCACTAAGAGGCAGCATTGTAGTAGAAATATAAACTTTTTCTCATGCCCAATCTTAAAAATTCTAGTGTTTGCAGTGTTAAAATCTTTTGCAAATATACATCAATGATATATAATAAATAACATTTCCTAGTGGGAAATTTATGATCTTTTAAGTTTCTATACATATATTTGTATAATGTGATCCAGAATATCCTAGTATTAAGAGAGGTGAGGCAGCTAGCATCTTTTTCTCAAGTATAATTCAGCAAAATAATAAAATATTGCAATGAGATTTTTTTTATTACATCATTTGAAAATTACCAGTATGCTTAATGAAAATTTGTTCAGGTAAAATGACCAGTTTAGGTATAAATGATTTGTGCATGCTGTGACTTAGTCTATGGATTTATTCCAAAATTGCTTAGTCATCATGCAGTGTCTGTATTTTTATATGTGTTCATTATACATAAGATTGCAATACGTAAGAATTAGGTGTTATTACATTATTCTTAATAATAGGGATAATGCTTTTGTCGATAAAGAGTAACATTGCTCTCTTCATTTAAGGGGCCTTTTATTTGGGGGACCAGGCTTTTCTTTTCCTTGATATTATTTCTATTTAATATTTTCTCAAGAAAAAAAATGTTTTTTTTCATGATTATCCTTCAGAGCAGACCAAATATATTGCCTCCCTGCCATAGACATCTGCTGTCAATATATGCTGTACTTTGACATTCTGAATCACAGACATGGTATTTGAAATCTATATACATTTCAAAAGAAATCAAAGGTTACTTAAACTTCTTATATTATGTATTTCAAATAATTGGATTTTTAATTCAAATTTAGTTATTTAGAATCTTTAATTCAGGTAATTACAAAATCTATTGTTACTTTTCTGTAAGCAACTGAGTAAATAACTAGATCATATTTCTGGTATGTACAGAAATATTTTAAGAGTGATCTTAAAAACTAATTTCTAAAATTATTGACTCTCCTTGGGGCATTAAGTTTTCTTGGGGGGGGGCTGGGGTTTGAACTCAGGGCCTTGTGCTTACAAGGCAAGCAGTCTAATCACTGAGCTAAATCCCCAGCCCTGGCATTAAGTTTTTTTCTGTACATATATTTGAAATCAATTACTGTAGAAAACTAACAGTCCATTAGAAAAAATTGCTTTATTTTTATCTGCCAATGGTTTTGTTTGAAATTTTCACTTGAAGTTATTTTTAAAAATTAGTCTTTTATACAAACATAAATACAGCAATCATTTGATTTTAAATTGTCAAAATTTCCAGATTAATAGTAAAAAATAATTTGAAAACTAATTTATGGGTATTAAAGGTTAATCAGAACCCTATAAATATGGTATAGTTACCACACAGTTTAAAATGTAATGGAAGTGTATGGTTGGTATTTCTGAACTGTGTTAATTTTTCTGCTGTATTTCAACTGACTAAAACAATGTTAACAGTGCATCTTTATGGTGCTAATTGATTACGGAAATAATTTAGAAATGGACTACATAGGATGCTTATAATGAAGCCATATGTTTATTTCTGGATTTAAACATTTTAAACAATCATTTACTAAGTAATTCTGCTTTACCTTGAAGAACTGTAGACTTATTTCAGTTATACTTATCAGTAAGATCTTATTTATAGCAAGAAATATTCCATTGAAATGTTGTGGTGTAATGTGGAAAATGTAAATTTTTTCATGGTTTCTGTCAATGCAAAATAAAATTTAATTCTGAAAAAAAAAAACAAAAAACACCAAAGGCAAAAGATTGATTATATCACAATAAGTATAAAAGTGGCGCAGTTTTCTTTTTGTTCAGGGCCATGCCTTCTCTTTGAAATGGTATATTTTCTCTATTTAAATTCCAAGACTGAAACAGGCTTATGAAATTGACAATAAGTGGTAAAAGTCAACATTTTTTGTGTGTGTGTGCCGGGGAGCGAATTCAGGGCCTTGCACTTCCTAGGCAAGCATCCTAACCACTGAGCAAAATCCCCAGCAAAAGTCAACATTTTTGTACCACAATAATAATGTTTGTTAAGGGCAGATTGCAGTTAGTGCACTGTTCTTAATTAATTGTAATCATGGACTTTTTAATATGTTTAAATTAAAATTTAATTAAAGTAACAGAAACTTTCAAAATCTTGCTGAAGTCTAAATTTAGCATATGGACAAATGAATCTGGATTTGTATCCTCTTTATTTATTTATTTATTTATTTATTTATTTATTGGTGCTGGGGATCGAACTCAGGGCCTTGAGCTTTGTATCCTCTTTAAAACCATCAATTTCCTTTGGTTTTAATGCTTCCTTAAATATGACACTGCATATGATTTCCAAGTTGCATATTTGCAATAATATTTTAATTTACAAATAACTTTTTAAAATCCTGATCTTAGTTCTTCTTTCTTTGAGGTTGTTTAATTAAATGTTACTTTTTCATTTTTTAAATCTCTACTGCTAATTTTTTTCCCCCTGGTGCTGGGGATCTAACTCAGGACCTCGCACTTGCTAGGCAAGCCCTTTACCACTTGAGCTAAATCCCAGCCATGTTCCAGTTCTTTTGTTGTCCTTGTTCCTTGGCCTTGTGAATTGAGCTCAGGGACTTCACAGTAAGGTACATCAGCAGAGGACCCCAGCACACCCCCTCTTCTGGGACATGGTCTTTCTATATTCTTCAGACTTGACCCAACTTGTGATCTTAGTAACCCCTGTCTCTTGGATTTTTGCATGTAAATCTCCCACTGACTCTCCCTTATTTAGTACTGACCTCAATCTGTTCTCTGTTACTGCAGTGTTGAACTGTAGTATAATTTAAATTTTTTTCTATCGATTTCCTCTTCTCGGCAGAGAAATGCTGTATATGTGTATGGTATACAGTATCATGGGTTTGAATATCATGGTTTGGTTTGGTGTATATATATTGCATACATTTATTTTATTTTATTTATTTTTTTGTGTGTGTGGTGTCGGGGATCGAACTCAGGGCCTTGTGCTTCCAAGGCAAGCACTCTAATCACTGAGCTAAATCCCCAGCCCACATACATATATTTGAATGTGTATTTGAATATATTTATTTCAATATATATATCCCAATTAGACAAAAGTAATAACTGAAAATGCTAGTCATTGCTTTTACATGGTGCAAATGGCATGAAATTTACCTGTCATTTATATTCTTTAAGTTCTCAACACATATACACTCAGCTTCATAAGATTCCCTTAATGAACAACAAAACAGGAAAGGGCCAAAATAAACCTTATGAGAGACCTGGACCCATGGCCTCACAAAATGCACATGCAGTAACGTAAAAACTTGCAAGTAATCAAACAAACTAGCATTAAAAATACTCTTTTCAGTCACGTTTCTGTCCATCTGGTTGGTGTAGACATTTCAATGAAGAATTGGGGGAAAAGGCTGCTCTTGTAGTGCTGGGCCTGAGCAAATGTGTACATTTTGTTTGCACTTAGGAGTCCAGATTTTTTTACAAACACGAAGGGTGGGGGGAGGAAAAGAGCTGCTCCTGTTTTTGGTCTTCTACTGCCACCCAGTGGCCATAGTTTCAGTGTCAGAAGGAGAAAGATCCAAAAAGACATTTTCTTTGGCGCCATTTTCTGCTCCTTGGACCCAGAGCACTCCAACTGAGTGACCAGGGTGAAGATAAATAGGAAGAATAGAGTGACTCCATGCCAAACTGCCCCCTCCACCGTGCTGCTTGTACCTAGGAGAGGTGTCCTGGAAGTTGATTTACAGTCGTGTGGGTCTCAGAAGTCTAGGTTGTGCTTGTCCCCATTTTTTTTGTGGTCGTTGTTCCTTGGCAGTGTGAATTGAGCTCAGGGACTTCACAGTGAGGTCCATCAGCAGAGGACCCCAGCACACCGCCTCTTTTTTTTTTTTTTTTTGTGGTGCCTGGGATTGAACTCAGGGCCTTGTGCTTGCAAGGCAAGCACTCTAATCACTGAGCTAAATCCCCAGCTCACCCCCTCTTTTAGGACATGATCTCTCTGTATTCTCCAGACGTGACTCGACTTGTGATCTTGCCTCCTCCCCCTCGCATCAGGCCTTGCTTTATGTCCTACGTTCTTCATAAAAATTTTACACCTGTTACCACACTTTCCACAAAATTGAATATTATTGTATTATTTGCTTTTGTCTTTGGTATTGTAGCCCAGATCCTTAGGTGAAGCTTGCTAAGCTTTTAGGTTTCTTAGACTCAGTCCCGTGGAGTTTGCAGTAAGGGGCAAATTGCTGTTACTGTATTGTGTGGGGTACTGCTATATCCTTTTAGACGCAGTCTCTAGGTTCTTTATGTCCTGAAGAAAGATTTTGGCAAGACAAGCACACATGCTAGCAAAGTTCTCATTTATTAGAGGTAGGGAGAAAAATCAGCCTCTGCAGGGCAAGTGTGGACCAAGCAAATCTAAGAAAAAAGTACACTCTGCAGGATGAGATCAGTCTATTTGAAAGAAAACATAGTAGCAAAAAGGGTAATATCGACTGCCCTTTTGTTTTTCCCTCTCTTTGGGCTGGCCTCAGGTCCAGGCCTCGCTATCAGAAACCTGCTCAAGTTCTCACAAGAAGTCCACATGCAGGGCTTTGGGAGCCATTCTGGGCATTTGTTTTCAGATTTTTGAATTCAGAGATCACGTGCACATGCCCAGCCAGTTTGCCACACACTAATCTCCTGTCTCATCACTGCTAGTGCAACCTACTAGCAAAGTGTTAAGACTTTTTGAAAACAGATTATGAAGTAATGGAAAAACACAGCTTTATGATCCATTTTTTAATCAGCCTTTCTTAAAATTGGAAATCATAGTAACATTTCATATCGTAGGAAAATTGGTCAATACAGACATGTACGACCATGTTCACGGGTTGCAATGTAATACGTATGAGATATGATTGAAAAATATCTGAATATATAATGTTGAAAAATTATTACAGCAAAAGACATATTGACATGAATCACCCTCATCTGAAATGCACTAATCTCATTGTTTTTGCTACCCCCCCAATGCTGGGGGGTCAAACTCAGGGCCTTTTGCTTGTAAGACAGGCACTCTAATGAGTGAGCTAAATCCTCAGCCCTGTTTTTGCTACTTTTAAAGCAG
>PVJO010016315.1:0-42428 GCA_004026905.1 Hystrix cristata
TTTATTTTGCTCTAATCACATTGATTGGGGACTAATGTTAAACACAGATGACGTCTGCACTCACAGAGATAAGTCTAGTAAGGAAAAAAATTAAGAAAATTAACCTTTACAAGTTAAAAACAATGAGTCTGTTGTTAAAGGAAATAATAATAGATACAATTAAACATAAGACCCTAATACAGGTTTTACTGTAAGCGAAGAACTCCAACTACTTTGTACTGAATGGGTTGAAAATAAGTCTTAGAGGGAGCAAAAGAACGTAAAGTAGTCAATAGACCATTTCAGTGTGTGAAATGAAAGAAGGTAATAGAAAAATGAAGTGCAAAATACGATCATCCTGCCCTTCTCATGGCCTGTGGACATTAGAATGTGGTTAATTACAGACTTAGGAACAACTCTGAGTTTATGACTGAAGGATCAGGCCATTCATGATGGCCTTTGTCCTCTCACTTCCAGGTAGCTGGTGGTAGAGACCAACCGGGCACTGGAGGGTGGCAGCAGAGAGGTTGGCTATTAATTCTTCTTTGTCCCTCCTTGCCTTGAATTTCCCTGTCCCTCCATCACAGGCTATATCTTATCTCAGAATGTTCTGTGTTATCTGGCAAATCCTCCTTCCTCTTGTCCTTTCAGCCTAGATTTTTATTAAGCCTCCATTCCTATTAACCACTATGCATGGCAGGGCCCTAAATAATACGCAGGTCAATGCATAGTGGAAGAAGTGAACATTTTTACGTGCACTTGGTACATGAGAAGGACCAGACTCAGGGAGGGTTTGGAATTGGAGAGCGAGGAAAAGGTAAGCATCAAGGATCAGGAGTGTCTTCCAGTTCTAGCTTGGCTAGTAGATTGACACGGTTAGTCTTTTAAGAGATGGGGAGATTAGTGGGAACCGAGGTGGGATCAAACAGGTCAGGACCTGTATCTGGGCCATGCTGGGGACAAATGCCAAATAGATGGTTTTAAATTCGGCAAGACTCAGAGAAGACTGGGATGTCGGCGTACATTCTGCTGAGCTGAGCACAGCAGTGTTATTTCAGTGTTGTGCAGGAACAGGAAGGGCAGACAAGGTCTAATTCCCCATAAAGGTTACATATACTAGAGACGAAGACTTGAAAAAAAGTGATAAACTATGATATTGAATTAATGCTATACCAAAAATCGCATAAAGAAGAGAATAAAATTTATCTGGAGGTGGAAAGAAATGGTAGTTGAAGCTATATCCCATGGAGACATGCTAAAAGAAGGTGACAAGCAGGAAGAAGAATGTTCCTGGCAATTGGAATATGATTTACTTTACATCTCTGTGGAAAGAAGGAAATTTGTTCATTTGAGAAGCTGAAGTGTGGCCAGTGTGGCTGGTTAACAATGAACAAAAGAGGAAGTGGGTGCAGATTATCTTATTGAGGCTATTAAGAGACCAGATTACTAGGTCCTGCTAAAGATGGGTCTGTTAGTTTCTGAAATTACTTGCTAGCTACAGATAAAGCAACTCATGCAAATATAAAATGACCTCATCCGTTAGGAGAACTCCATTATGAGGTCTTAAACTGTGTACACAAGATAAAATTGTGATAATATTTTTCAAGTAATTTTCCAGAGGCCAGTTGACTCCTCCATTCTGCAATAAGGCACTACTAGGTAAAAGAAGGACATTGATTAAAAAGACAGTGTATTTGTTCTAATCAATCATGCAGAAAATAAATATATACAAGTGCAATATATGTGTATATACTTGTATTTTCAGTGGAGCTTCATAAACTAGAAACCATTTGTGATTTTCTTCTAGATGCCCTTGACCTTGTGGAAATTATTGTATGTTCAGTCTCCTACATAGCAATCTTAGAAAATTAAATCTTAGGCTTGTTTTGAAAACTTTCACCAGGATTTTGAACTTTAGCATAGTTATCCAAGTATTTTAGCAAATACTAATGTTTTTACTAGTTTACTGAAATATGTTCATGACTGGAACCCATGTTACCTGTGGTTACCTTACTGTGGTAATACACCAAACGCACAATGACCAAATCATACTTCTGTTTAAGAATCTTTGAATGAAAAGAAAAATGTTAAGAATATGTATATATCTTTCCTGTGAGGCAAGCAGTATTATTTTACAACTATTGTTTAGATGAGGAAACCAAATCAGGGGTGCTTACTTAACTTATCTAATGATGCTTGTAATAATTTATACACTGAAATTTAAATGAGGAAATGGATTTTAGGATCGACAATCTCAGCTTTCAATATTTAGTCAAATAAAAAATCCACTTGGTATTTTTAAAAATGAAAAAAAAATATCGATTTTCTCATATTTTTTAGAAGGTTTCTAAAAATTACTGGTTCAAATTTTTACTAATGACCTTATATATGACAATATAAGAGGGTTTTAAAAATACATGTCATATAGAACTCCGTGAAACTGTTTAATAGGTTAGTATTTTTTATAACTATGCATATGTTAGTACATTCCCATAAAGTGATATGATACTCAATTTTTTTTTTCATTTTTGTTTAAATACCTACAGAATGTAATTGAGTAATAGGTTTTACATAGCCACTGGTTGGACCTAAACATTTTTTGATGAAGTGAACTGTAAAATTGACTCTTACTAGAGTGGATTTAACTGTCTTTTAAATGATGATGAAAAATCTACAAAAAGAAAAATGCAAATACCTATCTCTGTAAAATCTGTTCCATACACATTTCTTCAAATATTGGAATCAAGTAAATATGACTTTAATGGACATCTAAGAATATTTGCTCCTCTTATTTTTTTTTAAATAACATTTCATTTATTCTCTAGAGTTCTTTCTCTATCTTAAAATTGTGGGAATTTCACTAAGCATGTAAACTTCATTTCTATCCAGACTGTCAAAATGATTTGTTTTGGGACACATCTGACAGTCTACAGGCCACCCACCATTTTAATAACTCTAATTGTTCTGTGTAGCTTCAAGTCTCTTTGTCTAGTTTGGACAGTTTCATTATAGATAGCTATAAATTCTAATTTTTAACTGTCCCCTTAAAAAAAAAATGACCTCAGTGGAAAAGTACGCATCACTATTCTAGGAAAGGAGGGGAAAAAGGGTCAATGAAACATAGATTTCAAACATGCCATGATGTAATTACATACTGCACAGGATATAGTTCTTAGTATGGTTCAGCATACAGACTTTTAATCCTATTTTGGCCTTCATAGTTCTGATTTTATTTTCTTCTTGTCAATATAAATATAAAATCCACTGAGAAACATAGCTCCACTACTGTAAAGGATGTCTTTTGTGAGGTGGTTTTCATTTGAAATTTCTATATTCTAGTGTTCAGAATGTTAATTCTAGGATAAAGTGTCAAATATGAAGTTGATGGCTATGTAAATACTAACCCTCTACCTCTGATTCATTCTTAAAGAGCAACTCAGGTGAGAGTAAATAAATAAATAAAAGGTTTGGTTAATGTTGGACATTTGCTTGGTACCATGTCATTCAAAACTCCTTCCATTTAACAACAGAATTTACATTGACATATGAATGATGTATAATGCAGTATAATTACTTACGGGGTCTTTGAAAAGAGAAGCCCTTTTTTTCCAAGTGATTTAACTTTGAAAAGGAATTACTTCACATACCCAACAATATGATTAAGAGACATTTTATGAGGCTTTTCTCCTGCATATTTCTATACATGGACAGACTATTGTGTGTTCTAAAACCTGTATTTACATGACACACTTTTATGGTCCGATGGGTAAACACTACTTAGCCCTAAAATAACATGGCCATAATGACTACAGTCAAGACAGCAAGAGCACACCACCTTTATAATCCATATCAGACCACACCAGATGTAGTATCTGTGGTAGGATGCTGACAGTGGAGTCCACTGAACAACTGCTTCAGGTGTATTTGTGCACTCTTAGGCAGAGCAATATCGCATTCAAAATAAGTACTACATATGTTCTTACATTTTGAAGAAATATATTCTATTGCATATATTTTCATCTAAATTTAATAGATAAATAACTTACATGGAGAACTGCCGATGAGTTCCATTAAGTAGAATTTAGCCACGTTTCCCTGGGTAGAAAGCACATCTCCTTGATCTCAGTAGTCTCAACTTTGTGTTGGACACTTCTTTCTTGTTGGGGATACCTTGTTCAGAGCAGGATGTTTAGTGGCATCTATGATCTCTACTTGAATAGAAGCAAGTAGACAACCCTCAGAGTTGTGACAATCAGAAATGTTTCCAAATGTGAATAAACTCTGTGATGTACACAGTCTTTTAACTAATTATGCTATACTGCTTTTCTTTACCAGTACTGGATGTTTTGTTAGCGGTCAGATACAAGGTATGTACTTTTCCTTGTACTATGCTTCATGTATTGTTTGTTGGCTAATTGTACTTTGTAGTCATGGCTCCAGTAGGTAAGCATTTTACATCTGCAGTAGTATATCATACTTTTAATAGAGACAAAAAGTAAATAAGATGGGAAATAGTAAGGCTCAAATAGTGTAAGGGGACATCTTTAAAAAGAGGACTTCAGGTCCTACAAATGCCCACTGAGCCACTGAATCCTGTAGGCCTGGCACTGTAGGCTAATTCATGCTCAATATTAAGAAAAATAGCTGAGGAATACTTCATGACAAAATCTGCTCTCTCCGAGACTCAGTGGATTTTACACTTGTTTTTCTCCTCTCTTTATGCTTCTGGAATAAAGAGGCTGTTTCCAGGAAATTGGGTAGTTGGAAGGAAGAAAGGGACAAGATTATTTACCACATCACTGATTATAAACATGACTTGAATTGTAATACTAAACTGAAAAGAAGTCAGAATCTGCTTCTGCATCATTGCAAGTGTCCACCAGTGGGTCTAATTACCATGCTAAGACTGTCAGTTCTGTGTCAGGTGTAGTCAGGGATTCATCATTTTAGTTAATCAAATATTCTGCTTTGCAGACAGTAATCACATATACACGAATGATCAATTTTCAAATTAGTAGATTATATAACAGTCTATTTATTCATACTTTTTTCATATTAATATTTTTTCTTTGACAATTTAAAAGAGATTTCAAGACATTTTGTTTGCTTCGGGGTTATCACTGCAAAGCTATTTTGTCATTATCCCACAGCTATGAAGTACCTTCTGATAAGGATTCTAAATAATATAAAACCAGAAAAAATAGCTTTTAACCTCTAGTATTGACACTGAAATATTGATAAGCACTAAAAGAACACAATGGCAAAAAATAGTTTTTGTCATACACAGCCTGGTATTCTGTATACTGCACAGAATGTAATGTTATAAACATCCAACGGATATTTTTAAATATCAAATTTTCATTTACTTATAATTTCCAAGGACTAGATATGAGTTGTTTTGCTAAATGTTGCATAGTGTATAAAAAGTATAGGGAAAATGTTACTACTTACCTATATTTCAGAAAATGCATGGTTAACATGCTTAACAGTAGTAATTGTGATTTTAGTATTGCAGCAATTTTCTGCATATGTGAAATTTTTTCTTAAGAAAATTATGTAATAAGTGTCAAATACCTACCTGGAATTTTCTATTTCTCTTCACTGCAATAATTCAGAATAACTGACTAATTTATTTAGGGTTACAAACTTATGTTTTAGACTATAAGTGTAAAGTCTCAAGCCAAAATGTTGATTAACTAGAAAAGAGAATAATGTTTGTTTGACTGAACAAGCCAATTAGCACTTCAAATAAATTTATATTTTAAAGAGATGTAGACATTGAGTGGGCTTGGCCAATTTCTGAGTTTACTTTAGTTATATATATATATATATTTTATAGTTCTGAAAATTTATATGGAGAAAATGATTTTAGTGTATGTGCTGCTGAACTGAGCACTATACACAGAAAACAAAAGAAGACTCATTCTGCAGTTAATTTTTATAATTTCATCAACTAGTAGCTACTTGCTGTGTGAATAAAGTGTTACCTTTATATTCAAAAGGACAACTTCGAATCTTGTTAAGTTTATATTTTTATTAAAATTTTCATTAATGTTTCCATCAATGTGATTATAGATTAATATTAATTAATTCTAACCATCTCTCGAAGAAATAAATGGATTCATATGTGAGTCAAAGTTAAACAAGACATAGTATTCAGGCTTTCTTGGTAACCCTTTCCTGGGGTTGGAATTGGTTTGGGAGAAAGGGAATAAGAAATCTTTAATGACATTTTAGTTAACTTAGCAATTTAAATGGCCTATCCTGATTTTTGAAGATATCAAATTACCATATGGGTGATGTCTTTCTCATCAAATTGAGCTCTTATTGTTTACCAAGAAAACGACAAAGGTAATTTTTAATGTTGGATGTCGTACTTATGTGTATGAGTCCATGATATTAATGAGAATTCTGGGATGAGATCCTTCTGTACTAAAACCTCCTACATCAACTAATGTATTACTATTATAGAAAATGACAACAGAAACCACTACTATTTCTTCCTAGAGGTTTTAATTCATTAGCTCAGCAAATGAAATATGTAAACCCAAAGGAGTATATTCTTCAGAGTCTTTGGGGAATTTCAAGATAGTAAGGCGGGGCACTGGTTACCCTGTTTCCTTGGTGTGCTGAACTTCCAAAGAGAGATGAGAGAAAGGACTTTGGTAGTAATTGCTTTGGTCTCAGCTTACTGGGAACACTGACAGACAGATGTGTGACATAACACTATCAAAAACTTTGAGGAATAAATGTTATTAAAAGTGAAATGCAAACTTAGATTAACACTTAAATTTCAGTGATTACTTTCAACATTAAACTCATTCCAGTACTGGAGGAAGAAGGGAGGTTCATTTCCAAACTCATCTTCTTCTGAAAGTTTTTCATATTCTAGTATTTACAGGAAGATTCACAACTTATATTTTGGAGCTTTGTACATAAGATTAAAATATAAATGAGAAGTCTAGGGATCTACATTTCTCTATATTTTACTGCAGAAATACATTGCACTGTACTCCTGAGTAGGACAGAGCAATGAGAAAAAGTTTAATACCCCAAACGCCAAAATTTGCTAAATATTTTAAACTATCTATATATTAAGAGGTTCTCATGGTGAGAAATCTATTACACTATTATTTTTAGCAATAAAAGTAAGAGCATATACTTATTGTATATTTTCGTTACATCAGACATTGTCAAGAGCTTTTATTCACATTGAGTCTTCACAGTCTCTGATGGAAAAGCAGGATTATTTTTCCCATTGTAAAGACAGATCAACTGAGACTTAGGGTACCTCATTATCAAAGATTACATATTTTGCAAACACAGAGACCAAAGCAGTAGCCTTCTCAAAACACTTACATAGAAATTCTTTAAAGTAGCACTTTTTTTTTTTTTGGAAATGCCATTGAAAGTAATGTTTTTGAGAAGGCCTCCGAAATAAGAAATGTACTCGGTTACCATGTCATAGCATAAGCAGAGTTCCTTTCTTGAAACTTTCAAACAGCCAGGATTATTGCATTAAGAATAAAATGTTCTAGCAACCCATAGATTGATATTCCCATTCAAGAGAGGGGGTAAAAAGATCATCTTGCTCAAATCTACCTCCCAAACACGTGCAATCCATATGGGGCTTGGGTCCTCCAAAGCAGAGCTTCAGCACATTTTCTCTGAGATTGGGTTTCATTCTGCTAACAGTATGTTGGCTGAGTGCCCACTAGCAAGCAATTAAGACTTTGTGCTTCTCTGTGTTTTAGTAGCTCTCCTTATGAAACATGCAGCCACATGGGAGCAGAAGCTTTGCTCGCATGGGTCACGGTCTAGGAGCAGCATCAGGAGAGCTATTATGCGCTAAGGACTCACAGTCTTCTGGGAAGTTGGAAAGAGGATGGGTGATTGATTGGCTAGGCCTGGGAGAGAAGATCAGGAAGGTAATCGTTAAGAAATGGAACTGTAGGGAGATATCAAAAGTACAGTTAGAAAAGGAAAGTAAGTGCTATCAAGAAATCTAAGGAAAAAAGAGATAAATCGATTTCTAAAAGTTCAGGAAAATCTAAATTAAATTCTAAAAAGACAAAATCTAGATTGGTGATGAGAATTTCTTACCATTGAACTTGAATGATGCCCTCATCCATTATTTTTAAAAAGCACTACACAAGTGATGATGAGTACTTAAAATGTGCCAGGCATTGTGCTAAAGGCGGGGAAATGAAAGGATGATGTATCTTCGTGTGAGGATGGGTAGGAGCAGAAATAGACACAACAGGCTGGCCACACTCGCTGGCCAATGTGCCATAGCTGGAGACCAGCAGCCCACACAGCTTCCCTCTCCTTCTTGCTTGACTTCATTTTGCATCTGGGAAGCATCATCATTGAGTTTGGCCTGAGACATGATGCCTAAAACAATTATAAAACTTTATATAAAGTTGAAATAGCTTCTTTGGAAGGGATAAGCTTTTAACCTCAGAAAATGAAATGGGCTAAGTCAGTGGTTTCCAATCCGATTGACTAAGAACTCTTTGGCATGATTTTACAGTACAGGGTCTGGTCCCTGCTCCTGGCAGTCCCAACTCAGTTGATATAACTAGATATATTCACAAGATGTAAAAATTGTTGTGAAAAATTCTGAAAATAATTGAAATCACAAAAACAAGATTTTTCCTCTTAAAATAGATCACTAGATTAAAATTCAATGAAGAACTACTGTCCCACCAGCTCAATACTGTATATAATCTGTAAAAATGCAAAAGAATAGGAAATTGCCCTTTGAATTATTAATATGTTTCTGTGGTACATGTTTCTATGTACCAAGCAATCAAGTATGTACATAGAAAAACAAATTTATACATATTATTTTCAGAGATAGGCCTACTATGTTAACGGAAGTATACATGTATATAATTCATAATTTATACACTTTATCATTTGGAAATTTGTGAATTAACCAAGTTTACAACGAACAATATTGTCCTTCCTGACTAGCGGTCTTGGCTGATATGCAAAAATTATAGATTTGTACTACTCTGCCATAAAAAAGAATAAACTAGAGTCATTTGTAGGTATATGGATGCACCTCAAGAACATATCCTTAAGTGAAATAAAGCAGACACTCATGAGTACATATCAAATTGTTTCTCTGATATGAAAAAACATAAACATAAAGACAAAGAGGTATAATAGATATCATGTAAAAGAAGGATAATATTCAAAAGGGAGAAATACTAGAAAGGGAGAAGGGGAAAAAAAGAAGAGAAAAAGAAGAGAACGAAAAAAGGGGGAAAATGAAAAAAATGTAAATGAACCTGCTGTAAATAGGGAAGGGTGAGAGCTATGGAAGGGAGGGGTGGGGAAGAGGGGGGGAACCAAAGATATCATATACAGGTGCAAAATAGCCATGATGAATGTGATCATTATGTATACAATGTACACATGTTCTTGCTAAAAATTTCTTAAAAAAATCAAAATTTACAGCTTTGTAAAAATCATAGTCTATATAAAAAATATTTTTCAAAGTTTTTAATGTGGTCAAAATCTGAGTCATAACAATTCTTTGATTTAACACAGTTTTTCGGTAAGATAAATCTCTATTAAAGTGAAATTGTGTGCAAATACCTAATTTATCCACTTAGTGCAGAATGAGGGTGGGGACCCAGATCTTCTCTTTGGTCACAATATTACTTACATTTGGAGCTCCTACATTCTCTCATGAAAACCCTTGAGTTCCACAGTACACAGATGGAGGAAAAAAAAGGACCATAAATTTTAAAATCTGATTTCCAAGCAAATCCTCGCAAATTAAACATTATAATGATTCCAACTGATGTATGAGATTAACCCCTATTCAGATATGCATCCAAGTTGAATGTCCCAGTGCCTTAGACAAGTTAAGTAACTGTACACATGTGGCTGCGTTTGGTCCCCAGGTCACAACAGTGGGGCGCACCCAGTGATGGGAAGAACCTGCTGTATTTGTCAAGTTCAGCTGAGTTTGACTCTCTAATCTCCATTCCCCAAATTACCTTGAAGGGGTCAGTGACCACCACTTTCGTCTTCTTCCCATGGCTTATACAGTAAGAATAACGATTTCTAGGTTTCACTGGCAGAGATTATTCTTTTCCATTGAGACTGGCATGTAGTGATTCTTTTTTTGCTTTATTCTAAATGGAGCAAGGAGGAAATTTTGGATATTTTTCTGACTTCTTCAGCTCCACTCAGAGAAGACTCTTGTCTGTTTTCTACATTAAATGGACTCCGTGTGACACAAACAAATAATAATAAGCTTCCATGAGCAAGAAATTGCTATGACTTCTACCGTGAAACACAGGAGAATACTAGTTACTTCCAAATTCTCAAATATGTGAGTCACACCTTAGTTTATAATAACTATTTACCATGGTCTTCAGATATGTTTATTTATTAGTGGTCACAGTAGGTATGATTTGTCACAAATCACTGCATTTTCAATATGCTCAGGAAAAATACACACCTCCAGACAGATGAATCTGCAGTTTGGCAAAAAAGAGAGAGTAAAACGCTCTAATTAAAGTATAGAGGTGTGTGTGTGGGGGGGGTGTACCTGCATAAACATTCCCTGAAGATTGCAAGAAATGCAGGAAAAACAATAATGATAACAACAAAAAAATAGTTAATGTCTCAGAGATCATAATTCCAACTCATTTTTGAAATTTATTTTGAAATTGGTGTAGGTAAAAAAAGAATGGTTTATCTTGCAAACCTTACTACATATTATGTATGAAGGAAGTAGTGCAGTGATATGTGGGACATCTATAGCTTTTGATAAAAAGGTCAAAGTGCCAAAACATAAGTGCAATCTAAGTATTAACTGAAGCAATTGAAGTTATTATTTACATTTCTTTCAGACAGGAAACTATTACTTGTGTAAATAGTATTGCAGTATTGAGAGAAAACTCCCCTGAATTCTGCACCATTGATGAACTTCGCAACGATTTTGCAAGCACCCACAGCAGAGAACCCAACGTTTTGTTTTGGCAAAGGAAGCTTTGTAGAAATATTTGCAATATTTTGTGCTAATCCCTCCACGAGTCACTTTCGTGTGGCAAATATTTGCTCGAGCAGACTTTGCTACAGTAACAGAGTACATCAATCTGTTGTTTTAACCTTTTGAAAATAACCCTTGTATCTTCCTGAAGGGAACTGTCATTGATGAAACCTTTTAAATTTTCAACTTCTTTGCACTCAGGTGCCTGGGAGAGAAATCAGCACATGATCTCAAGGGAATATATTAAAAAGAATTGAGTGCATCTCTGCCTACTTTCTTGGCTCACCGCTTTATGGATATGAGGCACCAAAAAAGTAAATGGTGGTCAACAAGAACAAACACATCTATTAGGGCAGTTAGAAAAGGCTGTCTTGATATTTGCCAAGTTCCTTCTCAATAACATGTTTGGCAGCTACCAAATGACATGGCCTGCCCAGAGTTGATTTTGATGAAGCCTCTGGGATGTGTTAAAAAGTAAACCAGAGCAAATCACGTACTGGAAAGCATAACTCAATCAAGGAAAAATGTATGATTAAGGGTGACATGGGGAAGGAAAGCTTTGCCAGAGCTCAGAGTAAATATTTGTATCAGTGTGAAGAGAAAGCTTTGTGATGCTGATGTCAACCAGCTGGAATTTTCATTGTTTATAAACTTTTGTTGTTAGAGTTGAATTCTGGCAGAAAAGGTACCAAGGAAAGAGCAGTTTCCCAGCATGAAAGTTAAAATTGTGATAAGGCAGCTTGACCAGAAATGAACGTAATGATGCAACGTTTCAGCTACTTTCCTTTCCAGGTTTCTCTTGCCAAGAAACAACCTTCTTGCCTTAAATCCCACTTGAAAAAAATCACCAGGATTAGCAGAAATAAAAGATTCTGTTTTTTTCTATGCTGTACTGGTTTTATGACTTTTTCCCATAGTGAGATGATCATAAAATGTAAAAGAATCTAAATTCATTTTTTTTTTTTTTTGTACTGGAGATCGAACTCAGGGCCTTGCGCTTGCTAGGAAAGCACTCTAACCACTGAGCTAAATCCCCAGTTGTATTGTTAATTTTTTATACAAAGAATATTACCGCATGCATCAGATATAATGATCAAAAATAAACGACTTAGAACTGATCTCGAATTTCTGAATAGTGTTTAACTTTATCCCATTTTTTTACCTCATTATAGATGATTACATATTTTAAGCTGAACAGTTGAGCAAGTAAACAGCACATTTGATTTAACTTATCATCTATTTTTCTTACAAAGAAATCAGTACTTTCCTTTAAGTTGCTTTGTTGTACTTTTCAGAACAGTAGAAGAAGCCGAAAGTTATAAATCAGCCAATATCACAAAGATATGCAGTTGTACAAAAATTTACAGTAGTTCAGGACAAATAATTCAAGTTTCAGGCAGAGAGAGATTGTTGGAAACTGACTCTTAGCTCTCAGTTGTCCGCTCTGAAAAATATGCACATAGATAGTGCTCCTATTAGCAAAAATGAAGGCACCAAACTTTCCCACATTCAAAATGAACTTCTGCCAAAGCACCGCTCTGCAGCATAGACACTCTGACGAGCGACCCTTGCTTCTCCCTCGGGGTAGCCTTAGCGATCCAGCCCAGTTCCCTTTTAATGGGTGCCGTGGAGTGAAATTCACTGAACGAGAAATAAAGAGATCTACAGGTCCCTTTGACATTATCCTACCTTTTAATGATGTTATGTTTTAAATATAGTTCAATCTCATTGGCCTAATACATAAACAGAAGAAGAAATGCACTGATATGTTGCTTCTGCAAGTGCAGCCTTTCAGCTCTCCAGGAAGAAGCTCAAACTTAAGAGGGCTTCTGCTAGCCGCCTCCCTGCCCCCAGTTTCGAATGACCCGAAGGGCCTGGTTCTGGCAATGCAGAGATAGGACACATCGTCAATGTAACTCCATCACCCGGGTGTGCTAAGAGACTAGAAACCAAATCTCTAGTTGGTGTTGCTGTAATGAAGAAATCTTCCTCCAATCTCGAGCATTAAAGACCTAGATCGCCAAATCCAGTTTAGAATGCTTTTTTGATGACAGGCTTTGTAAACTAGAAAGTGAGCTGAATATGAAACTGTTCATTCCGAGTTGCCATGTTACAATGTCCAGTCTGTGTAGTAGTCTCTGGGTTACACCGTCGAGGACAGAACCTTTCGGGTGGTGCTTTGTCGGGATCATCCGGCTGATGCCATGTTTTCAGGAGCCAAAGAAGTGCCTGTGACTTCCCCCAGAATTGGCACGTTTCTGTCCACTGTGGTACCCTCCCAGCATGGGTAGCTCCAAGAAATGCATACAACACAACGTATGCACAGCTAGAAATCCTACCAGGTGGGAGCCTTGATCTCAGACACACGTAGGCGTTAGTCATGTGGAATCACGTGGAGATTTAAGAGTGACCAACCTGTCACTGAGTTATTTCTTTTTCGTCTCCTCCCTAACGCTCAATGACACGGCATCCTCTAGGTCATTCTGCAGTGTGGATTGGGATCCTCTGCATTATATTTTAATTAAATGGTCAGGTCATTAATGCGTGAAAATCAGTCAGTGCGATTGTTGAGCTAACCATTTTTCATACATAATGTATCCATATCAACCATCTACTAAAGATTGACATGGTCACTATTAAAGAAGAAACCATGATGAATGTTTGAGCTAAAGGTTCTTGGGCTTCTACTAAGGTACTGAGAGGTCAAACAAGTCTAGTTGTTGACATTTTTCCCTGCTGTGTGATCGTAAAGAACTGCTCAGCCTCTCTGTTTGTGGGACCATGAGAAACACTGTCCCTATACTGTAAATGCCACTGTTTCTCTAGCCTATTATCTCTTCCTTGGGAATACCTGCCCTCCGACTTTTGGGTATTCTGCCTTCACATCCAAATTAGGAGACAACGGAACATAGTAATTTAATGTAATTGCATCTACTGCCTAGCCATTTCTGATAGGTTTGAGTTAAGTCAATCAGAGTCCTCTCTAGGAACTGAAGATAGAAAACAAAATCCCGGCTTAGCCTGAGTACCCTTTTGTGTGCAGCAGATGAGAGCAGAGAGTGTGCTGGTGCCTTGTGCCTCACTGTAGACTGAGAACAAGACGATGCTATGTGCTACAGCCAAGCAAGAGAATGGCATGCTGATTGGAGAGTCCAATCAGAACACAGTTGGTTTTTCCAATCATATTACTAACTAAGGAGAGTCTAGCTAATCCCGCTTCATGAAATACTCCAGTGCTGTACGACCAAAAAACCTTCTGTTTGGTCAGTTCAGGTGTGTATCTGTCAGGTATAGCAGCAGTGAAGGCTTCTCCTGCAGGTACTCCTCCCCAGGTAGTGATACGGACATTTATTGAATCTTTACTTTGTACCAGTCTGCTTATATTCACTTTCTCATGAAGTCTCTTCAGCAATCCTAGAAATTTAGCCTTCTTTCCATTTTAAGGATATAGAAACTAAGGCTCACTGAAGTTAACTGACTTATCCAAGGTAACACAGTCGCTCATATCAGGTTCGGTACAAACTCTTCTTTTACAGCATACACCCATGATTAGAAACTTGGTTGATGAAGAAAAATTCTCTCATATAAATAACTAGAGAATATAATAGAATTATAAATATCATCAGTTGTTTGTGATTACACCTGAAGAATGTCAGTACAACATGGAACACTCCTATAGTTTGGATTTTAAATGTCTTCCCAAGGTCCACGCTTTGGAGGCTTTGCCGCCAGCCTGTGGCACTATTGGGAGGGGTAGAAACTCAGGAGGTGGGACTTACTGGGATGTTTTCAGGCCACTAGACGTATGCCCTAAAAGGGGACTGCAGATCTCTAGGCCTTTGTTCTGCCTCTTTTTTGCTGCCTCGTGATAGATTCGAAAGTAATAGATCCAACTGATCATGGATTGAAAACTTTAAAAATGCAAACCAAAATAATTATTTTCTCTTATAAAATGATTACCTCAGGCTTTTTTTCTTTTACTACAATAGAAATCTGACTAACCTACCAAGGAAAAGTGCCTCAGATAAAACTCAGTTTTAAATGAAGGAAAACATGCTCAAACTAACTTATTGATTCAAGAACTCAGAGATACAAAGGTTAGTCTTGCTTCATTCCCACCAGATCTAGGACTCAAAGGAGTTCATCAGGACTCTCTGTCTGTGTCCCTGACACAGATTTTCTTATTTTTAGTTTCACTCTCAGCCACTTTTCCCACAGGCCATGGCCTGAGGCATGTTTCCAACACTTTTGGGCCTGCTAATAGATACTTCAGGACTGTGTAAGAAAGGGACTCCTAGCCTGAAGTTTTCTTCTACAGGAAAGAGCCAATTACTGGCCCTGGAAAATGATAGAAAGCTGTTTGAAAAAAAAAAAAAAATCAGGGTTCTGTTCAAAGAAGCTAGTTTAGAGATGGAATGTAGGTTTCAGGTGGGCACACTCCTTGGCTCCCAGAGCAAGAGCACTGCGGCGCACCAAGAGCAGGCTCCTAGAGGGGTCCACAGTTACCTTACTGGGGGGGACCCACAATGTCATACTCACAAAAAGTCTTAACAGAAAGTCTAGTGGAAATATAAGGTAAAAAGGCAAATGTCCTACATAAAAGCCCTAGAACTTAATCCAGTTGCCCAGATTTGGTTTTTATGCTCATTCTTGACCCAATCTTCGTTGCCAGAGGAGTAGGCTATGCTGATTAGCTAATCTCGCTTCCAAGGATGCATCTGGAATTAATGTTGGAGTCAACTTCACAGGCCCATATAGACGAGGTGTATTTGCAAATGGGCACTGTTACCTGAACTCGGCTGACCAAGCTGTAAGGCTTCGCGGAAGGGTTGTGACCTGCGATGGCGGGACCTGCTCTGAGCGTAACACTGCTGCACTCTGAAGACAAATGTGAAAAGAATAACATTCACTGAGCACTTGGCATGTGACAACCATTTTGTGAACAGCCTAACATATATAAACTCATTTACTTAATTAGCTTGACATATGGATAGTATTATCATCTGTATTTTATAAATGAAGAAATTAAGTAACTTGCTTTGTATGTTTCAAAGACAGATGTAGAATACTCACACCTTGCACCTTGCTGTTTTCCTGTACAACACACACAGAAATTTTCATTTCTCATGCAGTCAGCCGTGAACGTTTGAAATTATGCATCAAACATTAAGTTAAAAAGATTTTCAGAATTGCAGGTCTAGGTCCCACAATCCACAGCAAATCGAAGGTAAACACGAGAAGGAAGATCTTGTTTGAGAATCTTCTCTTGGTGAACCTACTTCTCTGTAACAATCACGTCTTTGGTCCACGAAAGAGGGCTTGGAGATTTAGGAGTCCAGAGTCTCTCCTTTGAGGCTCAGAAGAGACTTGTTTGTTGGCTGGTTGGCTTATGTAATTTTTTTTTAATTCTCCTTATATATTTTAGTACAAACTGCAGAATTAATTTCACTTGCCCAGGGTACAACTTGGGATGAATGTGATAAGCAACATTTCAAACTTCTGCTGAACTCTTTGGAGAATGCCAGCATAACCCATCCAAATTCAAAGCTGAAAAAAAAATTCCTTTTCTCTTGTTATTTTTCCTGTCTTAATTTTGTTATTATTAGAAAGAGGGAATCTGGAAATAATTTTTTAATTTGTTTTTTGTGCATTGTCCATACATTCACTGCTTTAAATCAAATCAATTTTCAATTTATATATTATGAAGAACATTATTTTACCCATAGTTCCTCTGTTCCCTATCGCTAGTTACTCACATGCTTTTTTTTGTACCTTTCAGGTGTTAGTACAATTACTATGCAAAACCACTTCAGTATAAGTGCTACAATTTCTAGTTCCCATGTTCTTACCAAAGTTTTCCATGAGAAACCTCAGCCATAGTAGCAGACACTTCACATTAGTTTCATTTTTCTCCCTTGAAATCTTGCAAAGCTTATCTCATCTCCTCTTCCACATGTGGAAGTGATACCTTGGTTCCTATAGTCTCTCGGTTCAGTTGCACAATTTCTACTTGAGTTCCAAAGTACAGTCATCATCACCAAGGCTGATTCTGCTGATGGAGACAGAGATTTGTGGAGCAACTAATGCTGGTCAGGGTCTCAGGACTGTGAAAATTCCTGGACTTGGAGACCCAAAAGGGCCAATGCATTCTCAAAGGTGGTCAGGTTAAGGATGAATAGCACCTGGAAATTCCAAGTGCAGATGAGGGCATAGTATCTCCTACCAGGAGGACTCTTGTGCAAACTAGAAGAGATAATAACATGTGAGGCTGGTAGCATTTAATACCTTTGCAATATTTATTGATACTTCTTCTATGCCTGATTGCAAATCTCATAGAGACGATTTTGTTCACCACTGAGGCCTCATTTTCTGATTTAGGTGAGACATAAAAAAAGAGAATGAGCTTCCTGGAAGATGAGAGAGTTCTACATTGAGATGTTCCTCCTGCACTTAGATTTCAGAAAATTTAGTGAACAAGATGCCTTTTGAGACTCCATTCAACTCTAACATTCTATGATTCTCCTAACAACAGAATCGGTTACTACGTAGTTGGATTTCTCAAAAGCAGGCAGAAAATAGATGTCACAGGGAGACCAGGAGCATGTCTTGCAGGTGGTATTGGAAGCAGGGGGCTGTGCCAGGCTGCACCCCTTGGGGAAGGCTGCACCCCTTGGGGAAATCCGGGCTGCTGTCTTACTGCCCTCAGTGTCCAGATTGGACCCAGATCACATAGCTGGCTGTCCGAGCTGGAGGAGAATGTCCATCCAGCAAAGTGCTTTGTTCCGTATTCCTAGCAAAAATACAGAAGACTGTGTTTCCCAAACAAAGAAAACGAAAGGGTAAAAAATCAACCTAATAGTCTAGAAAGCTAACAGGAAAAATGAAAAATAAAAGCAAGCCAATAAAAAAACACGGATACCTATCCTAAATAAGAGTTGAGATGAAAGTAATAAATCAGAAACAAATGGGAACAGAGTGCTGGGTTTTCCCCTGCCCTCTTCAACTGAACTCTCTCTTTAAGAGTCCTTATTCCAAGTCTGGACAACATGGTAAGCACCTGTAACTGATTCATTATTAAAAATCATTGTCGTTAGAAACCTACAAGTCTGAAAAAAATAGAAATATAAGCCTGTGATAAATGAGTATTTATACGATTGTAATTCCTTAGGTATTTATGAATATATAGTTCTTTATTAGAGGGCAGTTTTTCCTCCCTCTGGGAAAAAGATGTGGTGTCCCTGGGAGCCCGAGGACCAAAGGGACAAGGGCAGGTCAATCCCCAGGGCGGCCCTGTGAAAGGCTCCAGCTCCTCTCTGGAGCAGCCTCCTCCCGCAGAGGCCAGCTCCTCCCCTCTCTTTAACCGCAGCTCCATCTCAATTCAGGTTCAGAACACAGACTGGGCTCTAGCTGAAGAGAGTCACGAGAAACTACAAATGCCTCATGTTGTTTTCAAATAGCTCCAGGTTTCCAGTCGCCTATCTCCATCCTATTGAAGGAAGCATTAAAATACAAAGAAATAAAGTGGTAATTATCTTTTTCAAACACTCTAATATAAAATCCCCTTCTCCCCACAATTAATAACCACAGGTTTGGAACCAGCAAGCACTATTTTTAAAAGAGCCATGATTATCTGGCACTAGAAATTTAGAAAAAGTAGCTTCCATGTCAGGCCTTCTAATTAATCTTCTCAAAACACATACATTCGAAATGCTGGATTCGAAAACCTGGCCCTCTGTGGCCTGTTATTTCTCCACGGATTTTACCTCTGAGTAGCTGAGGATAAAATGTATCCTAGACTTCAGGTGAATGGGCATCGATTAGCTAGGTCCCAATGGAATTAAAAAGGCAAAACCTCCCTCTGTCTCTGTCTGTCTGTCTGTCTGTCTCTGTCTCTGCTCTCTGTCCTCTCTCTCTTTGTCTCTCTGTCTCTGTCTCTCTCTGTTTCTCTGTCTCCATCCCTCCCTGTCTCTCTGTCTCTCTCTCCCTCTATCTTCATTATCCCCTAAAGAGGTGGTCAACAGAGTATGGACACTTTTTCTGCACATGGCGGAGCCTGGACTGCCTCACATTTCGGCCTAAATTCTAACAGCTAACTTGTCAATAGATGCCATTAGTGCAGATGGGCTACAGGCACTCAGGGACGGAGTGGCAGACAACCACGATCTGCACAGGAAAGAGCAGGCATCGGGTGGCAACAACTCTCAGTCATTACTGACCTGGGCTCTATTCAAGCCAGTGACCTAGAAATGAAGGGCTCCAAATCCCATTACTAATTCCCCGAGCCATCAAGCCTCCCTACGGCCTGGATCGTGTCCGGAAACCTAGGTCTCCCGTTGAAATAGCATCAGACAGCGGCCACCGCATTGGAAGGCAAGAGTTTTAAAAATAAAAAGGGGAGGGAGGCAAACACGCACATACAGAGTTGGCCTTGATTACTACTTTAAAGTTTTTCAGTTCCTTTAAACCTAAAAACCCGAACCTTCTTTAAATCGAATGCTTGCCAGGAAGTGCAAGAATGGTGTTCACACACACACAGCTTTCTATTTCATTTGAATAGTGAAAATACACATTCCACCTACCGAACTGAGGAGTAATGAGAGGAAACCAAATGAGAGGAAGTTGCTGAAAAGGAAAGAAAGAGATTAAACGAGTATCGCGAGGATGAGAAGAACATTTACTGCCAAAATAAGAAAAGGAACTAAATGAAAACCCCCTTAAACAGCTTTTCCCCTCACTTATTATCTCTGTTTCCTTCTCTCAAGTCCTTTCATCAAAGAGGGATGATTATTCCTAGTTAAAAAGAAAAAGTAGGAGTTTCGAGTTAGGTGAAATCCTACAAAGCAAGCCAAATTAAAAATGGCATGTAAAGTTCTGTCCTGTTTTACGCAAAAATGTCCAACTTTACAAATAGTCCTGTAGATGGAGCTACACTCTGCAATTCTAAGATTGCTGCCTCAACAGTGAAGCAATTGTTTCCTGTGTCCACTTAGCAATTCCTCTCTCTCTTTCGGTTCTTTCTGGTTGCATGTTCTATTTATTTTAATGTATACCTTTGTGTAAAGCCTGTCTCTGAGTGGTTAGATACCCCGCTGATATGTGGTCTTCAAGGGGGAGAAGGGAGTGCAGCCTATTCCCATGACATCCTCAGGCTTTGTAGCGCCAGAAAATCCTTCTCAGGAACACCTAATCCTTGGGCTCCTTCCAAGTACCACAATCTCTCTGCACAACTGACATTGGCCACGTGGGACCCTGGAGAGTTTTAGGTGTGTCTCTCTGAAGTCAGCCTCGGCCAAGCATGAAGCAAATGTGCCCGACCAAAGAAAATAAATTATGTGGACTCCAATTTTCAGCAGTTATGAAGTATTGAATTACACATGCAAAAAATTCACTTTGGGATTAACCCTTTGGAATCAAAACACAATCTTGTCACAGTGCCTGTTAAAAGAGCACGCTACGGGTAAGGCCTGGCTTTCGAAAGACACAGGGGTGTGTGCCCAGGAGGTAGAGATGTTCAAAGGAAAAATGTGATTAAATACTTACATATCAGACTGCTACCTGAGCGTGAAGAGACGGTGTATACATTAGGGGATTCATCTCGATCTCTAAATTTGCTGAATGCTCTGTAGTTCATCCCGAGATGTCTCTGCGAGGTTTAAGGATGTCCTATAAATGCCATTCGGCATTAATCTGAATGCATTTTAGCCTAATTCACACAGCCTGTGTAGCTGCTTCTTCATTCAGATTTAGGGAAGTGGTTGAGAGCCCACGAAACTTGCCTGAATCACAACTCCAGAACCCCTGAAGTGGCATTTGTTCTCTGTGACTCAGTGAGCAATAGAAAAGGACATCCTGCCCTGCCCCTTTCAAGAATTCCTGGTTCCCTGTAACCATACAAAACACTGAGCGGCCAGTACATGACGTGGCTGCAAGTTAACACATAAACCCTGCAGTACAAACACAAAACAGTGCTGTTTATTTCTGCCTTTTAAGCTATTTATTTAGCACGTTACCAAAGAAAGAAATTCTCTAAGGAGAACAGGAAGAAATCAATCCTGAAGAATTTGAAAAACTTTTTAACAAAGTTAACTTTTCAGCAAACTGTGTGTCTTAAGCATGCAAAGCAAGACTTAGAAAACTATGTACCCTTGTATCTCTTCACCTCAGGCTTAAATCAGAAAGTGGATTTGGGGGCTAGCAAATTGTGTCCCCACAAAGATCTGTCACTTTCCTTCTTCATATATGCTTCTGGAAAAAACACAACTGTACAGTGACATCTCTGAGAGACACAATAGATCTCATCCAATTGCTTCATTTTAGACAGTGAAGAAATGGGCAGGCAAAGTTTCCATAAGTAACTGAAGCCATGGAGAGAGAACTAGAAACCTCTGGCTTCCTATGAAGCTGGTTGTTTCTAAAACAAATCTACAGTTAGAGAAATACCTCTGAGTCTGCTCAGAGGAATGATAGTTTCCTTCAAATATTTGCAATTTTGAGTTACATAGAATATTCTGAAACCCATGTAAAAATTTGCTAAACTCATTTGAGTTAATAACAAATGGATACACGTGTGTTTCCATGAGAGAGAAAAAGAGAGAATGAGAGGGAGCCATGAAGACAGAGGAAAAGACGAAGATTCTGACATCATATGGCTGTTGGGTGGAGTATCTAATAAAAGCAATTGCTAAGCACTGTGAAATTAGACTGTTGTGTAAAACTAAACCAGGATAAAATTTGCAAAATTTGCAAATGTCATGAGACTTATTTTCAACAGGTGGCATTTGAAAATGCAAACTATTAACACTCAAATGAGAGCTCAAGTTAAAGGGGAAGATATAAGGGGAAACATGCAAACTTAGGAAATTGGGGTGACTGAAAAGACATTGCTTCGTGATTGCCATCTTTGGCAGATAACTTTTTGAGAGAATTTACTGATCTGGAATAAGCTCAGTTAATGTTCCTTTTATGTTTGCAGGTTTTAGTTTAACATGGGTTTCTTCTTCACAGAAAAACACTAACTAAATCTGCTACAAAAGTGGAAAAGCCAACTAGCAGTGCTTTGTGGACAAATGTATATGAACCAAAATCCCCGAATGAGGAAGACAGTAAAGCATAAGAAAGCCTGCCCCTTGCACCCATCAGGACATTCTGACCAAATTGTGCTGCTTATCAGATACACCCTCACATATTTACTCAGATAAGAAAGAACTTTTTGCTGGCAAACACTGCAAGCTTGAGGTATCATTCACAATAGAAAAATGCTGCCAAGTAAGCCTTTATAACTTCTATTCCTTACAATTCTTATAATCATAGGGCCAGGGCCTTACAATTATTATGATCATAAGGCTAGGGGTGATAGGGGTGTAAACTGTACTGCTAGGAGAAGTTGGTTTGTTGAGTACCACTTTTTTTTTTGTGTGTGCTGGGGATCAAACTCAGGGCCTTGTGCTAACAAGGCAAGCACTCTAACCACTGAGCTAAATCCCCAGCCCCTGAAGTTGGTTTGTTGAAAACAGACCTCCTGGTCTAAAAAGTTTCAGAAAAGAAATCCCTTGACCATGCCAGTCCTACGGAAAAATTGCCCTCCAAGCAGTTAATGGATATCAAGGGATTTGTGCAGGGTATTCGATCCTCTAATGGATATATTATTCCTTTTTAAGGGGACATATGGACAAAAGCATCCTCAACGATTATAATAGTGATCTGATTTGGACAAGGAATAAACCCAAGAAATTTCTAAAATTACTAATCTAGTTTTGTGCTGATGTGAATTTTTTCCTACATGTTGCATAACTGATTTAGTCAGTTATGTACCATTGAATATTTAGAATATGAGGCACTGAAGAATGTGCCGCCAGTTAGGAATTCTCCCAAAACTCTGTTTGAAAAAAAATGTATATGTTAGAAGTGGGGTTTCAAGGATGCAGGGCTGAGGCAAGATTTAAATGAATGCTGAGAGAAACAGTAGAAGTCAAAGTTACATTTCTAGAAATCCTAACTTCCAGCTCCGCTTCAGTGTATTATAAAATAGGAGAGATGTCAGATTCCACTAATTTAAGTCCTGTTGGCATTAGTTTGAAAAATAATTTCTTTTCAAGTAGCAGAAATCCTCCATCCAAAGTGTGCACAATTTAGTGTACATGTGTGTTTTTGAGGTGAGGTTTTGGCCTGTTATCACTACAAATAATCTTTTGTTTCTCTTCTTGTCTCCTTTGTTTGTTTGAACATATGGTGAAAAATAACTGTTAGAACTTTTTCGTAGAATGCATGTATAATTTTTTTAGAAAACAAAGACATTTTGATCAATGTGTATTATGAGAGCAGACCTTATATAAATATATATGTATAAAATATGTACATTTGCACATGGCTCAAGGGAAGCTAAACTCACTATAGTAACTTCTCTAATGTATATTTCACCCTAGATTTTAAATTTAAATATCTGTGGAGAAAATACATGCAAGTGGGGGAATGTAAAGGAAGGTTACAGCCTGTAACTTACTTATCTTGATAGAATCGAGACCAACTGACCTGAGATGAGTCTTTGTGAGTCAGAGATAAAGCCTTGTTGGCATTCTGTCGTAAGGCACAGCCCAACAGCATGCTTCCCGCCCAACAGCGTGCCTCCTGCAAAAGGGCACTGAAACCAAAATATCCAACTACCACTGTGTTCAAATCTATCTACAACTTGTGTATTTATCTCCTACCATCAATAAATCTACAATTACTTTCATTTGTTCCAGAAAGTACGCAAAGTAACTTCTGAAAGCATACAAAATTGATAATTAAAAAATTAAGTATTAATTAAGTTTAAAGAACAGAAGAGGGGTCATGGATTTAGCTCAGTGGTTAAAGTGCTTGGCTTGCAAGCACAAGGCCCTGAGTTCGATCCCCAGCACAAAAAAAAAAAAAAAAAAAAAAAAAAAAAAAAAAAAAAAAAAAAAAAAAAAAAAAAAAAAAAAAAAAAAAAAAAAAAAAAAAAAAAACAGAAGAAAGGAAAGAAAATCATAGAAAAGATAAGATGGAGACAGAAGTGAGTTAGGACATAAAACATATTCTCTAAGACACTTTACATTTGTTAGGAAAGCCTAACAAATCAGGCTCCATGATTTCAAAAGCAAGTATAAATTGGGAGTTACAAACTGCTTTATGAGTCATAGACACCATCATATATAATAATATGTTTCTCAGGAGAAACAATTATGCAATGTATCTAGGACCAGAAATAACTCTCTTTTGTGACACCTCAAAAAGAATTTGGGAATCTCAGTGCCCACCAGCAGAATACTATAGCTCAAGTAGATGAGAATTATTCTACATGGTACCACTGGGTTCTCTAATGGTTTTACTGAATGTTTCTCAAAGGACTCAGCCCTTGAACTCCCTGCTCTTTGTCTATTTTGTCATCTTTTGGGGGTCTCAGTTGGACTATTTATGTTCATATGCACAGTCTTAAAATGTGTCTACCACATTGAGCTCCAGACTCTGTTTTCACTGACATGTTTAGTAGGCATCTGAAATGTAACATATAGAAAAACATATGACTTTGCCCCCAAAATTTGCTTCTTACGAAGTTCATCTTCTCAGGAAAAGATAATTGAGTTACTTCAATCATTACAGCCAAATATATCAGAGTTATTTTTAGTGTCTCTTTTTTTTTTTTCATATTGTACGTTGACAAATTCTCTTAGGCCTTCCTTGAAAACACCATGAATTGTTTTACTTGCTACCTTTATTGTCACATCCCAGGACCAAACCACTTGCCACTCTTAAAGAACACTTGTATGTTTTATTATCGTAACCATTCTCTACCTAGTACTCAAGGCAGTCTATTTGAAAAAATAACTTGATCATCACCACATTGCTGAAACCCACTACATCGCCGCCTTGCTTCAAGCCTTACACTGGTTCCCATCGGATTTGAAGTAGAAACCAGGTTCCTCCACCACGGCCTACATAACCCGAATAATAAGGCCTCTAGTTTTCTCTTTCATCTCATCCCAAAGCTCATCTTACTGTAACCACATTGACCTCTTTGCTGTTTCTTAAAAAAAAAAAAAAAAAAAAAAAAAAAAAAAAAAAGCAGAGTTCCACCTTAAAATCTTATTTCACTTACTGTTCTTTGTACTCAATATGTTTTCCCTCCAAAATTTTGTAACCTCATTTAGGTCTCTGATCAACAGTCATGAAAGTAGAAATGCCTAACTGAGTGGTTACCCTTCTCCCTTGTTGCTCACATTCTCTCCTCTCACATCATTTTAGTTGTGTTCAGAACAGTTAGCGTTAACTATACAGACTGTTAGCTTCTGTATTTATTTGCTGTATCACACGCTCCCTGAAAGGAGGGATGACAGATCTCTACTGCCTAGAACAATGTTCAATCTCACTGTAAATGTTTAATAGAAAAACATCTTACTCAATGAATGAATAAATTGGGAGCTGTATTTTTGCGTAATGTAAAAGAATGGATAGTGTGCTTTCAACTAATTTTTGACAAATAATATAATATTTCCCTTTCTCACCCTCTCTCTTTCTCTCTTTCTTTTTCTTTTATGTGTATGGTTAAACCCAGGGCCTTTTCACGGAACTTCATCCTCAAACCTTCTTTTTTTTTTAACTTTTTTTGATATAATATGTCACTAAGCTGACCAGTTCTACACCTTAATGACATACTTGATTTCTAATTATATATTTTTTTCATAGAGAAGTTTATTTGGCTTTCTATGAGATAACCCATTTTTCTTATATAATTGAGCACACTCAAAACTGCCCTTTCCCATTTCAGCTTCATAAAAACTGAAATCCAATCATTTATTTATATCAAATAAGTACCTACCACCCTTCCTTTTCTTCCCCCCTTTCCCTTACGGTCTCCTCCTTCCTATTTCTTCCCTTCTTTTGTTCTCTTTGCCTGCCTTCCTCCTTCGTTCATCAAACACTGACTAAACAGCTATGATACTCGGGTCAAGCTGCTTTCTAGAGGGGCACACATGTAGTTCACATCAACAAACTTCACGGTGCAGGGGAGAAGAGAGGTGGCCTCTGGAGCACAAAAGGAAGAATACCTGAGTCTATCGGGCAATGCCAAGAGGAAGAAGAAGTGTTTAAACACGCTTTCAATGATCAGTGTGGGAGAGTAATGGGAGGGTGACAGGAAAAAAAAAAAAAAAACTTACAAGATAGCACAACGTGTTCAGAAACATTCCCAAGATATGCTTGCACCATTGGTGACCGAGGAGAATGGTGTGTCTGGATAGGTTGGTATGGGTCAAATTCTTAAGGAAAAATGAAAATAGGAAGGCAAAAGTATTAGGTAAGTGTGGTTTATATTAAGAATACTTTAAGAAAAAAAATGGATCAAAAAAAAAAACTCAGGCAGGATGGGGAATCTTTTCAATCAGATGCCCATTGGTACTAATAAGAAGTTAAACGTTCAAGATCTGAGAGCTGACTTTAGAGCTAGGTGTTGTGTTAGGTTTCCACTTTTTCTTGCCTTTGTATTTTGCCTCTGAATAAGTAATGCTGATTTTAATTTCCTTCCTGCTCTCAGATTGCCTTTACAGGTGACTTATGCGCTGATCCTTCATGGCTTCTGCTCAGTATCTTCTACCCAGGTCTTTGGCTTTCAATGTCTGTCTGTTGTAAGTCTGTCTCTCTCAGTGTCTCTGTGTCTCTGTGTCTCTGTCTCTGTCTCTCTCTCTTTCTCTGTCACCCTCCCACCTTCTCTTCATGCCCACTTCTCTCTCCCTTGCTCCCTTTTCCCCCAACCTTCTCTCTTTCATTAAAAATCATCCGGAAAAGAGAAGTTACCAGAAAAGTTAGGCTGCCTGCATAATATCAAGTACCCCTAGAGTGCAGAGCTCTCAGGCTATCTGCTCTTCTAGTTATGTGCCGGTCAACGGACAACAGTGTTTTTCAAGGACCTGCAGCACCAATATGAGAGGTGAAGAAATTACCAGTAACAACATTCTCAGAAACACTGGCCACTGGAGGAGACACCGTATCATCAGATGAAATACCGAATAATTTGACTTTTTTTTTCTGTGGATGATGAGAATTTATAAAGAGATGTTAAGAAACAGCATAATGTTCAGAACCTCAGAACTCCTTTTTGTCCATTTCAGCTTCATATAGAAAACAGAAAACTGAATTCAGGCACTTATGTGTATCAGAGATATCAAATGAATGCCTGTGTAGCACTGCACGGTGGCAGGGCAGGGAGGAGAGAGTAGGTGCAGGGTTTAGAATATTTTGGTGCTCTGAAATCATACAGGAAGCAACTCATTAACGTCACGGCTACATTTGCAAAAGTGATACTTAGGATGATCAGTTAAGAGTTAATGTTCTTACATGAATATTCTATAATGTAAAGTATCATATGTTAACTTTTCCATGACAGTCTCCACCTTACATTCTGCTCATAATGATTCTAAACAGGTTATTAAAGCAAAGATTTTAGCATAACAGAGAAGAAAGCTGTAAGGAAGAGAAACTTGTGTTAAAATGACTAATTTCAGTGAACATATTTTTTTTATTCCACAAAGAATATGAGAAGCACGAACATCCTTGCTTCACTTTTCCCTCCATAAGTACCTTTAAAGTTAGGTCTACGCGCATAGCAATTTATGAACTGTCCTCTGTCTCTAGCACTTCGCTAGGCACAGCGGAGGCTGTCACCAAGAAAAAAACCATCATCCCTTCCCATAGTACAAGACATCTAATAAGCCCTGGCTTGGAGTTTGAATCAGGTTAAAAATATCACATGAGCACTCATCAAATTTTGAAGCTCTCAATATTTCCAATTGCACTAGAAGCGTCCTGTTATAAGGAGTCAGGAAAGTTTTCCATAAGCTTGAGTTTTTGAGTTCTTGTAAAGAAAGTAAAATGGCAGTTTTCACTTTTGACTTTCTTTGGTGCTTGGGATTTCCTTTCTGCTTTCTTTTTTAAAAATATTCTGTGACAAGGGCTGGGGATTTAGCTCAGTGGTTAGAGTGCTTGACTGGTAAGCACAAGGCTCTGAGTTCGACCCCCCAGCACCAAAAATAAATAAATTAATTAATTTTAAAAAAATTTAAAAAATATTTTGTGATAACTGATACTGATGGAGAAGCTTTTTCTCAGAGACTTTTCTATGGTGCTGCTTGAGCAGGCAAAGGTTTTGGGATGGATACTTCGAGTGTCATACATCTAAATGGTGGCAGCTAAGGAGGTACAGAGGCACGAGCGAGGAAAGAGATGAAGATGGACTGAAAGAAACTGTCATCTCGTGGGAGTAACTCCTCCATTCTGTTGGATTTTTGGGTCCCTGTTGACATTCATCCTCATTACATTTATGTTAGAGTTGTGCTACAATGGAAAGCAATCACTATAGATTAAAACAGTGAAAATTTCAGGCATTGGGTTGAATTCAAATTGAAGTAAAAAAATAAGTATGTTATGTACTTTAGAAATAATAAATTATACTGAAAGTGACTTTACATGCACATATTGCATATATTTATATAATATATAATGTTACATAGATATATATTTATATGTAAATGCTTTCCTAATTCCTATGCCCTATTAATGCTTCTACTGTTAAATCTAAATTCAAAATGTTATCACATCTTACAATAGAAAAAATTTCCACTGTTAATATTTACATAATAATCATATACGTGGCATCGCCTACTGGGCTCTAGATCCCATAGAAGATACTGGAAATCCAGAAGTGAAAGATAGAGGCCCTGGAGTGAGGTGGGATCTTAACGTTGTTTTGATTTGCATCTCTCAAATGACTAGTGATGTTAAACAGTTTTTCATATATTTATTTGCCATTTTTATTTCTTCATCTGAGAAATGTTTATTCATTTCAGTTGCCCATTTTTGGACTGGGTCTTTAAATTTGAGAGGTTTAATTTTTTTGAGTTCTTTGTATATCCTAGATGTTAGACCTTTGTCCGATGGATAGCTAGCAAAAATTTTTTCCCAGTATGTGGCTTTTCACCCTGCTCTATTGGTGATTTCTTTTGCTGTGCAAAAGCTTTTTAATAGCATGTGGTCTCAAACACTGATTCTTTGTATTGTTTCTCCTGCAGTCTGGGTTCTGTTCATAAATTTTTTCCCTACCCCTATGTCTTCGAGGGTTCTTCCTATTCTGTTCTCCAGTAAATTTAGTGTTTCTGTTTTAATGTTTAGATCTTTGATCCACTTTGATTTGAGTTTAGTACATGGTGAGAGACATGTATCTGGTTTTAGTTTTCGACACGTGGTAAGCCAATTTTTTCAGCGCCATTTGTTAAATAGGCTATCTTTCTTCCAATGAGGGTGTTGGGCTCCTTTGTCAAAGATGAGGTATTTGAGTGTGTTTGGGGTTGTTTCTGTATCTTCCAATCTATTCTATTGATCCTCAGGTCTGTCTTTTTGCCAGTACCATGCTGTTTTTAATACTGTAGCTTTATAGTATAGTTTTAGGTCAGGGACTGCGATGCCCCTTGATTTTCCCCTGTTGCTTAGGATCATTTTTGCTATTCTTGGTCTCTTCTGGTTCCAGATGAAATTAATGATTGCCCTTTCTAATTCTTTGAAGTATGTTAGTATATGGAAAAATCAACCAATAACAAATGCTGGAGGGGCTGTGGGGAAAAAGGAACCCTCCTCCACTGTCGGTAAGAATGTAGACTGATCCAGCCACTGTGGAAATCAATATGGAGATTCCTCAAAAAACTACAACTAGAGGTTCCATTTGACCCAGCTATTCCCCTACTGAGGATCTTCCCAGAAGAATTAAAATCATCATACCACAGGGGTGTATGCACAACCATGTTCATAGCAACACAATTTGTAATAGCTAAGTCTTGGAAACAGCCTAAATGCCCAACAACCAATGAATGGCTAAAGAAAATGTGGTTCTTCTACACAATGGAGTACTACACTGCCATAAAAAAGGATAAACTAGAGTCATTCGTATGTAAATGGATGTTCCTTGAGAACATAATTTTAAGTGAAATAAATCAGACACTCATGAGTACACATCAAATTGTTTCTCTGATATGAGAAACCATAAGTGTAATAAGGACAAAGAGGTGTAATAGATATTATATAAAAGTAAGATAATATACAAAGGAGAGGAGTACTAGAAAGAGAGAAGGGGGAAAAGCAGAAAGGCAACAGAGGAAAGAAAAGGGAAAGGGAAAATATGGAAAATTATGAATAAACCTGCTATAAATAGGGAGGGAACCGAGGGGAGGGATGGGGAAGAGGAAGGAGAACCATGATGCATCATGTACAAAATAAATGTGGTGAATGTGACCATTATATGTAAAATGTACCAATACATGTTCTTGGTTTAAAATTAAAAAAAATATATATATATATATATATATAAAAAGAAAGATAGAGGCCCTGCTCTCAAGAATCACATTGAATAGTTATGACCAATCAGAACTTATTAATCATTTACAAATATTTGTTTTGGATTTTGAATCCAAATAATATTAACTATACCACAATCAAATAGTTAATAAGTTAAAGTAATTGCAATGAAATAATAAATTGAAAACCTGTAAATTTATCTTCGGCAATTTCCATTTCTGAAAGAAAGAAACAAAACGTTTTCAATCGTAGTCCCATGCCTCATGTTACTCTAATTTAGGGTTTTTTCCATGGTACAGATAATTGTGAATGAAAAGAGCATGGACGAAATGAAATAATGAGATTGTCTCCATAATTAACATTAGCAACTTACAGTGAAGAAGTCTGGGCTGTTGTTCTGACTTGACTCATATTTAGACTACCTCCCCCGCCCCATTTCTTGGAAGAGATCAAATAAGATGGCAATGCCATTCCATGTTTTTAGGATTCTGTAGGTCTGACTATTCTTATATTGTTGAAATATTCTTTTCTGGTCATGGCTTCCTGAAAGCAGTGATGATACAAATATTAACATTGGATTTCCATAGACGTATTAGCCCTGTAGACATTGAATCTTACTTTAGGCTGTGCCTTCAAATTTAATTTAGGCTGTGTCTAGTTTAGACATCTATTTCTAAACTAGACCTTTCTATAAAATCTTTTCGACAATTATTTACAAGTTTCATGCAAAATATAGTCTTTTTGCTTATACTGTAGAGCTAATGGCCTCAATTTCCCACAACCTTTGAATATTTTAGCATAAGTATGTCAGAACATGTAGCTATCCTAGAATTTTTTTAATTTACTGTGAACACCTGTTATTAAGCTGAATGCACTTAATAACTAGTCGTAAATAACTTTTTTCTTATCCCCTCATCTTAGCAGTAGATCTTGATATGAAGAACTTCTAATTTCAAGTTTCCTTACATAGACAAGACAGGCATTCATTCATTAGTGATGGGTTGGTCAGTTGGGCACACAGTTAATCTTACTGTAAATGTGCAAATATTGTTTTATAACAAGCTCTGCTTCTTTCTCTTTATTCACAAAGTTTATTATGATCCTACAATTATGTTAAAGTAATTTTGTTCTGATAACAAAAACAAAAATGGGCAAGAACATTTTAGCAGACATATAAACAGGAACATAGCCTGTGAGAGCTAGGAAGTCCAGAATGTAGGCAGCATCAGCTAAGACCAACTTGAAGACTAAAATTGTGTAAGAATTACACAAATTCAGAACAATGGGGAACTCCACAAATCAATAAGAGAGATCTAGCAGTGGAAAAAAATGAACAAGAGAAAATTATTGGAAAATAAGAACCATGAAGAAAGAAACTGACATTGCTTAATCTTGAGAAGAAATGGTTCGAGGGAAACAATAGAAATTTCATCATCTGAGGAATTATTTTATAGACGATGGGGTCCAGATGTTTCCCTGTCCCCTTAGCTAATACCAAATTATGTGACAACAGAAATTTTAAGTTAATTGTTGTGACTCTACAGGCTGAGAAACCCTGAAATTGTTTATCAACAGATTTGTAAAGGAAGATTTACTCAGCCATGCAAATTGACGTGGGGGCAAATTACCCACAGGGCCTTAGGAAAATTAACCTTCAAACAAGAAGCTGAGGCTTTGATGGCTCTGAGCAGCAGAGATGCATTCACATATATAAGACACAAATTTCTTTGAAAGAAATTTCATATTTATCTACTTGAGATTATTCAGGATCATTATTCTACTTTATATATTCTGAGAAGGGCCAGATTTCCAAGCATTTCTATGACTATCGTGGTTTCAATTGAATGAGTTCATAAAGCTAGACAAATAAGAATGAATTTCAGTCTGGGTATCTGTGTAGATTCTATTTATGAGTAAAATCATATAATTAGGAAACACTAAGGATGTTAAGACTTTATGAATAATACAAAATCTCTGAAGTGTATGATAAATTCATCATTACCAACTTATAATGATATCCAGTATTTTGAAGCACTCTTCATTTTTGATAGAATGACCCTTGTATAGGAAAATAGAAAATTAAATGATATATGACAATCACCCAGAGGCCACAATTTGGATTGAATAGAGGATTTGAATTTAAATTTTTTCAGCTGAATTAAATCTGTAATGTTCACAGAGAGATATAACATTCAAGATGACATACATAATCAGAAGCAAATGTGATGTGAACTAATTATATCAAAAGTAAGATGAGAGGGGCTAGGGATTTAGCTCAATGATTAGAGTGCTTGCCTTGCAAGCACAAGGGCCTGAGTTCGATCCCCGGCACCACAAAAAAAAAAAAAAAAAAAAAAAAAAAAAAAAAAAAAAAAAAAAAAAAAAAAAAAAAAAAAAAAAAAAAAAAAAAAAAAAAAAAAAAAAAAAAAAAAAAAAAAAAAAAAAAAAAAAAAAAAAAAAAAAAGTAAGATGAGAGAATTCCATTCTAGCTTTATGGAGTAAGTCCATTACAACACATAAATTCCAATGATAACAGTAGAAATCTTTATACAAAGTATTAAAAGAAATAAAAAAAATCAACAAATTTTTCAGTAAGTGAGCAAAGGTGTGGTATTTTTGCATGGAAGACAAAATTCAGAGAAGCATTTCATATAGGGATGAGTTTACACCATTTTTTACCATTATTAAAATTATAAAAAGCTCTAGATTTTTAAGAAAACATTCAGGTGAAAGAGACATTGTCCAGAATGTATAGATAAATCCTTGAAGGACGAGGTACAGAAAGAGGAATATACTGGGTATGATGGCAAAGAACTCTCAGTGTAACCCATCAGCATCTAAAAGCTTGGAGAACTAGGCCTGGGGATTTAGCTCAGCGGTTAGAGTGTTTGCTTAGCAAGCTCAAGGCCCTGAGTTCAATCCCTGGCACCTAAATAAAGAAATAAAAGCTTGAAGAACTATACTGAGGCTGGAAACAACCACATAAGTCTCAGAATGACACTAAATTCTGAAATTATGTATTGTCATAAAACAACATAGTGAAAATTTATAGAATAGGCTGACATGTGAAACTGTGAATGTTCAGAAGAGAAGGGACAAAATATTTATCTGAATATAACTAGATCAATTATAGCTAAACAAAAATTATGTGCAACCTCTAGAAATGTGTAACAAAACTCAGACCATGAACACTATAGTAGTTACAGAGTGTACTATAAAATCACCTGTCATCCATTAAATATGAAAAATGCATCTAAATCCCAAGTGAAGGGAACACCTAATGAGTCATAACCATTAAATAATGTTTTAAATATAGATAACATTCAGGGGATAAATTAAAAAACACCAATATGAATAAAATGCAAGACATATTTAATACTAAAATGAATCAATGAGTCATATGAAAAATTTAGAACTGAAAATTAAGATGTCTAAAAAAAAATCCTTTCCTCTATATATTCAATCAGTACAGAAAGGTATGGTTAGGGAAAATAGTAAATTGATAGATCAATAAAAATGTTCATGTTTAAAAAGCAGAGTGAAAAATTATTTAAGCATGTACCAATACCCACTGTTGACTATATTATATATCACAAACATATACTAAAGAAACATTTAAAAATAATACAGCTTCGGGGAACTGTGTGATAATATAAAAATGTCAATCAAAATGCTCGTGGAATCCCAGATGGAAAATAAAAAGATAGAGGCAGAAAATATATTTGAGAAAACAAGGAATGGTAAAGTACTAGATTTTGTTAGAAACATAAACTTAAAAAATTCTATAGTTTATAGAAACATCAACATAGTAAACTAAAAAAAAAGAGCTCGTATGTTTTATAATCAAGCTGCTGTAAATCAAAGATAAGAGCAAAGTGCTGAAAACAGGTACAGAAGATGACATATAACATACAGAGGAGCAATGATACAAATGATTATGGGTGTGTCAGCAGAAACTATGGAGATCAGAGGATACCAGACAAACATCTTCAAAAATGCAAATGAAGTCTCATCAACTCACAATTTAACCAGAGAAAATTAACTTCAAATTGAAAGCAAATTCAAGACATTAAAGAAAATGGAAAACTAAGACCATGTGGACTTCAACCCTGCTCATAATAAATATTGTGAACATTTACATAGATATTACACAAAGCTATGCACTAAGTCCTGTCACTCCATTATTTTCTTCTAAGCTTTTATTTGTTTTCCCAGTTCTCAATAGCTTGTCTACTCTTCTTCCCTATGTGTAGTATTACTATAATTATTGTCTGCATTGCTGGCTTAGTGGTCATGAATTTCTTTAGTTTATGAATGTCCTGAAAGGTCTTTATTTCTCCTACAAATTTTAAGGAGAGCTTTACAGGATATAGTATTTTGGATTCAAAGTTGTTTTCCTTCCAGATTTGAAAAACATCCTCCCATTGCCTCCTGGTTTTTGGGTTTCTGCTGAGAAGTCTGGTGTTATTTTAATCAGTTTACCTCATTAAGTGACTTAGCATTTAGCATCTATTCCTTGCTGCTTTTGATATTATGTTTAGTATCATGTTCTGTACTCTTGCCATTTTATTTATTTATTTATTTATTTATTTATTTATTTATTTATTTTGTACCGGGAATCGAACTCAGGGCCTCATGCTTGCAAGGCAAACACTCTAAGCACTGAGCTAAATCCCCAGCCCACTCTTGCCATTTTAATCATGATATGACTAAGGGAGGTTCTTTTCTGGTTTAGCCTGTGAAATTTCTGAATACCTCCTGTATCTGGATGTCTATAAATTTTCCAAGCTTTGGGAAGTTTGTCTGTTACTATTTTATTAAATAGATTTTCTGTATTATTACTCTCAATCTTGGTGTGCTCTTCTGTCCCCAAAATTCCTACATTTGTTCTTTTGACTATGTCCCACAATTCTTGGATCTTTTTTTCGTAATTTCTGGGAATTTTTTAAACATAAAAAATAAAGATAGCATGATTAGGCAAGACAGCTGTTCCACACATACAAAATATACCGAACAAAGTTTAAATTTACGTAAAGAGTATGAAAATGGTTTTGTTTAAATCAACTCAAGGATGCATCATTTTACAATGCTTAAGAATATGAGACTTTCAACAGTTTGTCTAGAACTAGACTGCATTGTTTTGCATATAATTACATCAGCGTTCTTTCTGATTGTTACATATTTTAATTCAAATGGATATTTCAGGAGTAAGCAAGGCTATTCATAAAAGTAGTTTAAGTCGTTCTGCATAATATCACTTGAAGAGTGAAATAGATATTTATCTGTACCCTACTACCATAACAGGTTTTTCTTGTCATTAGAATTTGTTTACTGGGCTCATGTATATCTATTTAATGCCAAAACTCTGAATTAATATGTGTTTTCAAATAGTTCAGATACTATTGTCTAAGAGAATGTATATTCTTTGGAAGTCAGGATTCCGAGAAAGCATTTGGAGTTCTGGAAGGAAGAGATACCATTGGGAAGAAAGAGCTACACTATAAAGCAGCCTGTCTGCTAAATAACAAGCATAATTTCACCTTCAGCTATTTTTTGCAACTCTGATATAACACTATAATAAGCAGAATAGATTGAAGTAAGCCTAACAGATTATGTTCAATTTTTAAAGATTAATACATTTTAATGTACTCATGTAAAATTGATTCATTTTTTTATAATCGATGTGATTATTTTTATCTTAATAAGTTCAGCAGAGATAGGTAGCATTTTGAAGTAATTCATGACACATCATTCGTACTTGTGGTGGACTTATTGTGATCAGCTTGAGCCAGAACGCCCAGCTGGACTGAATTGGTGTGATTCTGGGCTTAGAGGATCCACCTGAGAATTGTTGCTGATGCAACATAAAGCAGAGTGGGAGAAAAAGAAGTGGGAGGCTGTTTGTAGGAGAGTCTCTGCTGTGGCTGGTTCTCCTGAAGGGAACTTGGTTGTTCTCACTGAGGAAGGAGCTTGGGGACTTGCTGTCGTTGAGGATGGCCGTGGTTGCTTTGGGGGAGCGCTGGTCTTCATCTGTGCTGCGAGCATCATATTCTGGTTCCAGTAAATATTTCTTCAGCCATCATCTGCAGACAGGATGTACATGGAACATTGCCGTGGGCTCCCAGCCCGTGATTGGATCTTTCAGGTCTTCAGTGCATAGATCGATATTAGGCACTCTTCCTGCTTTTGGCTTGTGGGTGAATATTGTAATTTATAAATGTCCTGTATTAAATCTGCTCTTTACAAACCATTGACTCTAAAAGGTAACTAATACAGTACTCTTTAGATCAATAGATAGGTAGAAATAGATAAATAGATAGGCAATAAAAATTATTTTCCTCCAATATCCATCAAACTCCTTCTATATATCATGTATTTTAGTTTATGTAGTGGCTGTTGCCTTAATATAATTAAATTTTGAATGCATAATAACTGAGAAATGGTTATTTCTCCAACAAAACAATCACTTTTTTTGCCTATAAACTGACATTTGCAGTTTAATTACTAATGCATTTGATAATCATTTATAAAAATATATTTTAGTTATTCTTTGGTAAAAGTTCAGTTTCCTTTCTAATAATAAGAAGATGAATGAAAGTAGTACGGAAGATGGCTGTTCAAGTGCTCTCCATCTAAAGAACTGTGTGATCCAATAAAGTTAGTTCCTTTACAACTCTTGACACATGGCATTAATATTAATAAATGGCTTATATTAATGGCTTCTATCATATGATATATACTATATATTATATACTGTACTACATAGTATATATTGATTTAATATTAATGTAGGTATTTTTGATATCAAAGATGACAATTAAAGGAGCCTGTGGACCAAAATAGAACAAATGAATTACCTGAACACTCATATCCATTCAGTATGCCACACACCAGATTCCTCCAGTTCCGCCTTTTCCATATACCAGCTGGCCTGTATTGAGACACAGTGGCATGTTCTCTTTCTGACCATCAAAAAATAGCAAGCCGCCTGCTGAATACTTAGCAATTCAGTGCCTACAACCCCCCAGCAATGGCGGATATAGCAGAAAAGCAGGAATAAAGTCTCAGATGACATTGAGATACTGACAGGTGGCATTTACAACAATGTTGATGATTCCGTTTTCAGATCCACATCATCACGAGAGCCTCTAGTGATGTTGGTACTGGCACGATTTGTACTCTGTCTTCCCTAGCACTGTACAGAAAAGTGGAATTTTACCTTGCTGAAGAATTACAGATAATTTAACTAAGCCAATCTCTTGTGACTGGACATTCTTGGTAAGAAATGGGGTGGCAGTAACCGATTTGCAAAATTTTCCATTTATATCAGAAATTCTAATGGAGACATTTTATTTCATATTTTCTTTTTTTATTTTTCTTTCTTTCTTTTTCTTAACAAAATAAAGTGCAGGAAGTAGGGGAAATCATCATGGTCAACTATAAGAGGTTTGAAATTTCGATAATATTAGACACTATTCCTTAGAGTTGAAAAGGTCTTTGAGTTTGGTATAACCCCCATATTAAATTGATAGCCAAAGAAAATAATTGTTTTAATATCAGGACTTATCTCTGGCATATTTCTTAGTTTTTATGAGGGCAAGTTGTGGGGATTTCATTATGCCCTACTCAGTAATCATATAAATTCTTAGATTTTGAACATAGCAGTGTATTCTTAAGTAATAATTTTATTAAATTTGTTATTCATAGGTTTTGCCTATTTCACACTAACATGAATATTTAAAAATTAAAACTAGTAGAACAGAGATATCCCATATTGTTGTGAAGTCAATGGAATAAAGGAACGTTCTTTGTGAATAATAGACCCATTTAAAGAGTAACTAATACATGTTATGCACTTTGCATGTATTTTCTGTAATTACTACAATGACTATTCCAGATAAGTAGTATTACTCTCATTTTACAGATAAAAACACAGAGAAAAACTATGTAAACTCATTTTATAGAGCTAGACAGGAGCAGTCAGGATTTATGCCTAGTAGATGGATCAACGACAGCATTGGAAATATACTTCTAGGGGCTGGGGATTTAGTTCAGTGGTTAGAGTGTTTGCCTTTTTTTAGTTTGGAAATTAAATGTTACAAGGGTGCTTATGAAAATAAAAACTATACTATTTTTATTTTTATCTATGCACAATAAGATCCATGGTCCTTATAAATATATCACAAAATATGGGATAATTTTGAAATTGATTAGCAAATAACCATGTTAACAAATAAGGTACATCATATATTATAATTATTTATTATTATCGTGTGTATTTATTAACTGCTTATATGATATTTCTATCATTGAGATACTCAGAGGTCAAGGGCTCATACTTAAAATTGTATGTCTTATATTCTACTATAAATAAGCATAACAGAGTGCATATAAGATTTATATTTCTAGTAAGAGTTAAATTTCTATTACATTTGCAAGTTTCCAAATATTCACTAAGGCTATGCCAGATATTTCACTTGTTTCAATTTTTTGGTCAACTGAACAAAATTTCTTTCATGATTCTGGCATTTAACAGAATGCAAACAGACCATTTTTGCTTTGTCTACAGGTCAACTGAAAAGTTCAAGCCACAAAGTGGTATATGCATTATTTTGACACCCTGTATGCTGTTCTGTGCTGAGTGAAGTTGTGAAAAATTCATTTCTACTACTCTCCATCCATTTTGATGCTACATGATATCAGGATTACAAAGTTGAGTAGATTTTTATACTATTATTTGCTAAAAATCATGCCATGTATTAATTTGTCTGATGTTTGGACTATGATTTTCTTTCTTTCTTACATAGATGTTTTTCCCTTAAATTTTCTATTTTTCCTACTGAGGAGATAATAACATTTTTTTACATCCTCAGAACTTTTTTTTTATTTTATATTTGATTTTTTTTTTTTTACCAAGAACATGTATTGGTACATTGTATACATAATGATCATATTCAACATGGTTATTTTGTACCTGTACATGATGTATCTTGGTTCCCCCCCTCCCCACCCTCCCTTCCATTCCCTGACCCTTCCCTATTTGCAGCAGGTTTATTTATATTTTTGCATTTTTTCCCTTTCTCTTTTCTTTTCTTTTTCCCTTCCTTCTTTTCCCCCTTTTCCCTATCTAGTTCTCCTCTCTTTTGAATGCTGTTTTAGTTTTTTTTTTTTTTTTTTTTTTTTTTTTTTTTTTTTTTTTTCCCCCTTTTTTTTTTTTTTTTTTTTTTTTTTTTTTTTTTTTTTTTTTTACTGTAGTATCTATTACACCTCTTTGTCCTTATGTACATTTATGGTTTCTCATATCAAAGAAACAATTCGATGTATATTCATGAGTGTTTGATTTATTTCATTTAAGAGTATGTTCTCAAGGTATATCCATTTACCTACAAATGTCTCTAGTTTATCCTTTTTCGTGGCAGAGTAGTACTCTATTGTGTAGAAAAATCACATCTTCTTTAGCCATTCATTAGTTGTTGGGCATTTAGGTTGTTTCTAAGACTTAGCAAATTGTGTTGCTATGAACATGCTTGATAACATTCACTTTAACTTTTATCTTTTGTTTCAAATTGTCAATTAGTGTATTCTATCTTTTGACTATTGTATATATTTGAAATGTTTCCCACTGTTCTTTCAGTCCTCCTGTTTCAACCGGAATTTTTTTTTTAGTTTAAAAATTTCTACACAATTGACATGCTGGAAATTCACTGTCTCCTACATCACATCTTCCTAAATATTTATATGCTTTCTCTTCTAAATGAATAGCAATTCAGTAAACTTTCCAGATTACTTGGAAGGAAAATATTCTGAGTCTTTACATATATACAAATATCCTGTCTGTTCACTCACAAACACATGGCAGTTTTGCAGGGTATCAAATACTATGATTAAATTCATTTCTCATTTAGAATTTTATAGAATTCACTTCAAAATTTCCTAGAATCTAAAGCTATGTTTGCAAAGATGGTGCTATTTCTATCATTTTTATGTTAAAATGCCTGTCTCCAGTGAGGGCATGTCCATTCATGTATCTTTCTTTGATTTATTTTTGTTTCTCTCTGGATTGGATACTTGTCATTTAGGTCTGGGAAAAAGCTGTTTCCTTTTAATGACTATTCTTTTTATAGTGTTCCTTTGTTCTATGGATATGATAATTTCTTAAAACATTGATATAATCATGAAAGAAATCATTTAAATCTATTCTATTTTCTATTTCCTGAAATTGCCTTTATTCCTCAAAGATAAGGTTTTTTTGGTCTTTCTAGTACCCTTTATTTGGTTGACTCTTTCCATGTATCTAGAGAATCTTGGTAGCTCATTTGTATTTAAGATTTAATGAATGAATAGTTCATGCGTTTCCTCTTCTATCTTGTAAGCAGACAAATTTTATAAAATTAATCACCCATGAGTGTGAAATTTAGTTGGAAGCAAAAGTGGATTATCAGTCTGTTTTTGTTTGAGTTTGTTGGAACCCCATGTTATAATTCGAAAAAGGCTTTGCATTCTGGGAAATAATGCTTGCACTAAAAGTTTTGAAACTGATTGATAATTTTATTTGTGCATTTATTCATCTCTGATTTACTTGCAAGATGACACCAAGCTACCAATTGTCCTCTTTTCAGCTCCAGTTTTTGTTCCTGTTCCTCCTATCTACAAGTGCTATCCTTGAAGTCCTTCTGGGTTTCTGACTGGAAAAGAAGTCTTTTATGCATGTTCTGAGTGGTAGCGTCTTCTGATCTACCTATTCTAATTTATCTAGGGATACACTCATATCTACTGATGAACACCTCTTACCAACTCTCCTTACCGTTATAAGTTATCCACATTTAAGAACTTGCATTTCACTGGGGAGAACTGAAGAATAAAGCAAAATTACCAGTTTAGTTATCTTGAGCTGGAAGGCATGTTTAATACTGCCAACTGGTGCATTTCAGTAATTTTAAGAATCTCTGATGCTATCTCACGAAGTAGCCAATATATATAAAGTACAGTCGTATCTCCATGCTCTGCTTCAGCTCTTCCTTCACTGCATTTTCTCAAATCTGTTCAGTTGTTCTATTATGTTTAAATCACAAAGTTGATAAGTGTTATATCTTGGTAAGTGCAATTACATATTTTGTGCTTCTTATATACAATGATTCTTGAAATTTAAAGCAAAAAACAATGTTTATATATTATGTAATGCTGAAGATTTTATTCAAGGGATATTTAAAACAAAACAAAGGTTTTAACATAGAACTATGACAAAGAGAATGATAAATATTTTAATTGTCTCAAGTAATCTTTTTTTATTTTAATACAAATGAAAATTCGATATTACACAGAAGTTAATCGATGTTGTAAGTTCTGCACCAGAGTTAGTTAAATATCGTTTCAAATAATTAAGCATGATGATCACTTTTTCAATACCTTTCTACTAAAACACCCCACCTAAAAAGACTTCTTCAAGTGGGCTACTCTGCTTTCTCATTATTATTACAGGACCTTTCTGATCACCCCCAGCCCGCCTTCTTCAAAAAAATTTTTTTTTTATGTACTATTGACTAGAATTTTAAATTTAGAGTGTGTGTGTATGTGTGTGCTTCTCTCTGCAGGGTTTGCTGTCTATACAGTTTGTCCAAAACTACACTTGCGGGGCTGGGGATTTAGCTCAGTGATTAGAGTGCTTGCCTTGCAAGCACAAGGCCCTGAGTTCGATCCCCGGCACCACAAAAAAAAAAAAAAAAAAAAAATCAAAACTACACTTGCACCTGCAGTCTATCCTATCTTGCATTTTAAATTTGTACTTCTTTTACCTGTTGACCCTCTTTGCATAGATGTGCATTGGACAATAGAAGAGAATAACCGCATTTCTCAACTGCATTTTTCCTATTTCCTTTAATAAATCACTTTTTATCAACTTTCCAGAATAGGCACTTACCGCTTCAACTCACCTAATATTAGAATCGCCTAGCTGGGCATAGTGTTTATTTGATCCACCTCTTACTGTTCATTTCTTTTGTGGATATCCAAATTTAGCCCACATCATTTTGCTTGTACTGCTACTTTCAAACTAATCTGTCTTCTGTGACTCTCTCTCTCA
>PVJO010016316.1:0-42364 GCA_004026905.1 Hystrix cristata
ACACACACACACACACACACACACACACACACTTCAGCAGTTTGCAGTACTAATAAATGTCTGAAAGCTAATGGCCACCATTTTGAGCACATCTTGTAACTGTAGAGGCAGTTACAAACGCTACACAAACTGTAGAGCTTGGGTTAATCTCATGCGGTCTCAGTAAATTTAGTATCAAAATATTTGCATAAGTTTTCCTTTTCCTGATGTATACATTTTTGGTGGTAAATACCTATCCATCTATGCATGTTCCTAAAATCTCACAGCTTCCCTCAATCTCTAATTATACTTCTCTTCTTCTGCATCCCTCTTCCTGCCTCCACAGTATTTTCTTGAACTCTCTCAGTAGAAATTTTTTACTTCAGCCATAAAATATCTCCAATGAGTCTGGACTTATGTCTATTTTGATCTGCTGACAGTTATCTCCCCCTCCTGTTACTGACTTACCCTCTTTTTTTTCCTTCTCCTCACCCTCCGCATCCCAAAGTAACCACTAATATCAGTATACTATATAGACTCTAGAAGGCACTGATAAAATAGTGATAATGTCAAAATAAGTTTTAATGTTCATGATTGAGATATGGTTGGATCTGTAGGTGCTATTATAACCAGTAGGAATTCTCTTAACACAGTAATTGTGTCCAATCCCAATTGCTTGACAAGTAAAGCAAAGATCACATCACTGGAAAATAGCACATAATTAAACAGATGTTCATGCCAACAATAAAGTTTCTTCACTTTATTTGATCTCACCCCAAGCGTGCGCACACACACACACACACACACACACACACACACACAATAGGAATATGGAAATATCAAGGCAACAAAATGCTTGCAAAGACTCCAAGGTCTCCCAAGCAACACTGCTGGAGAGGAAATGAAAGAGCAAACAGCTGAGCTGTAGAATATAATCACAGAGGAAGCAAAGAAACATGGTGAGCTTCAAAATGATATAAGCAGATAGTGGAACTAACAAACAAATTGATCAATGTAGATAAGAATAGTTGAATAAAAACAAGAATTAACCAAAACTGTTCAAAATGTGAATGAAAAATTTACCAAGGAAATAGACTTCATTAAAAGATGGAAAACAGATATTTCGAAGATAAAGAATTCTATTTAGTATATAACAGCAGAAGTGACCAGTGTGAAGAGAGCATGCCAGAGCTCTGGAACAGATCAGAACGAGAGGACAATGTAGTCAGAGTTACCGTAGAAACAAGAAAGCAAAGTGAACTGATACAGCAGCTGCCAGACAACACTAAGAAGAATAAACCAAGACTAATTTGAGTTAGAGAAAAATTATTGGGCAATGCATGTAGAATAAAGTATATATTTTCAGAAATCACAGCATAAAACTGTCGAAAGAACCCAACATACAGGTAAGTGAGGCATGTTGCTCTACAAATAATCATGACAAGACAAGAAGCTCCCTATAACACATCATAGGCCAAATCCCAGAAGTGCAAAATAAGGACAAAATCTTGAAAGCTGTCAGAGAAATGTAAAAATGATTTATAAGTGTAAAGTTATTATTACAGTAGACTTTTCAACACAAACTTTAAAGGCCAGCCGAGCTTGGAGCGTATTGTTTGAAGCCCTAAAGGACAATAACATTCAACCCAGACAAACATATCCTGAAAAACCATCTTTCAAAATTGATGGAGAAATAAAGACAATCCCTGATGAAGAACATCTTAAGAAAGTCGCTACCATAAAACCAGCACTCAAAAAAAAAAAAAACAACAAAACAAACAAAACAAAACCTCAGTGATATCCTACATAGAGAAAATAAAGCCAACAATTCCAAAAAGTGTGATGGAGTGAATAATCAAGCAGGGTGAGCAGTTAAACAAAGGGGGGGGGAGTAACACACAGAGAAGTTATGCAATGACAAGAATAAGTTAATACCTTCCAGTAATAAATCTCAATATAAATAGCATTAACACTCCAAATAGACACAGATTAGCACAATGGATTAAAAAGCAAAATGTAATTATATGCTGTGTACAAGAGACACATCAAAGTGAAAAAATTGATAGACTAAACATAAAAGGATAGAAAAACTATTCCATCCATCAGTACCCCAAAAGTAAGCAGAGGCTAATAATCTTATTCTTACATCACATGAGTTTCCTCCTAAAACTGATCAGAAGTGACAAAGAAGTCACAAGAAACCACCAACAGAGTGAAGAGACAACCCACAGAATGGGAAAAAAATTTTATCAGCTACTCCTCAAAGGACTGATATCTAGTGTACATAAAGAACTCAAAAAACCAGACCCCAAATTTAAAGACTCAATAAAAAAATGGGCATCCGAAATGAATAGACAAATCTCAAATGAAGAAGTACAAACAGCAAATAAATATATGAAAAAAATATTCAAAATCATTGGTCGTTTGAGAAATGCAAATTAAAACAACACGGAGATTCTGTCTCACTCCAGGAAAAATGGTTATCATTAAGAATTCAGCCTATAACAAATGCTGGTGAGGCTGCTGGGAAAACTGAACCCTTCTGTATTGTCGGTGGTAGTGTAAATTGGTACAACCACTGTAGAAATCGGTATGGCGATTCCTAAAAACAAATCACTAGAGGTTCCATTTGACCTGGCTGTTTCCCTCCTAGGTATCTCCTTAAAAGAGTTAAAAGCATCATACCACAGTGATATGTGCATACCTTTGTTTATAGCAACACAATTTATAATAGCTAAATCTTGGAAACATCCCATATGCCCATCAACAGTCTTTACCTATCAATAATTAATTTGAATGTAAATAGATTGAATTAGCCAATCAGAAGACAAAATGGTTGAATGAATAAAAACACCTAATGATATGCTTCTTACAACCTATGCACTTTCTGTATAATGGTATCTAAATGGTGAAAAGATGGCAAAAGATATTCTATATGAACAGAACCTAAAGAGAACAGGAATATACTTGTATATTGTATATCATAATAAGTCAAAAACTGTAAAAAGAAGCAAAGGAAATCATTACATAATAATAAAAATGTTAACTCACAGAAAGAGATGACAATAAGTGCAAATACTGTGCAGTCAATAATGTGACACATAAATATATACAGAAAATATTAATAGATTTGAAGGGTCAGAGTGGTGGCACATGCCTGCAGTCCCAGCACTCAGGGAAGCTGAGGCAGGATTGTGAATTTGAGCCCAGGGTAGGCAACTTAGCAATTTAGCAAGATCCTGCCTAAAATAAATAAATAAATAAATAAATGGGGATGTGAAGGCCCTGGGTTTAATATCCAGTACTATAAAAACAATTTGAAGAAAGAAATAGCCTTCAATAAGATACTATAGGAGACTCTAGCACCATATTTTCAACCATGGACTTATTATTCTCACAGTAAAAATCAACAACAAAATATTATACTTCAATTACCCGTTAAATCAAATAAAACTTACAGACATACAGAGAACATTTCACCTGACAGGATATCTATTTTTCTTAACTGTATATGCAACATTCTCCAGTTTAGATAACATATTATTCCACAAAATATGTTTTAGCAAATTTAAGAGAGTTAAAATCATACAAAAAGTTAAGTGTCACTTTAAGCTACAAATGATGGAAGATAAGCAGTGATACAGGAAATTGTACATTTTGTGTCCAGGAATCATTAAATGGTGGCTCTCAAGGACTCAGAAGGATTTTTGATGTAGGTGGGTTGAAGAAAGATCTTCCATCAAGGTCTGCAGCTCTGTCAAGTTCCAAATGTAAGAGCTCTAGAAAACCCATGAGAGCAGGGGGTTCCCGATCTGTGTGCTACCGACAGGTATGGATCTGCGGCCGGCCAGGAAGCAGGCTGCACAGCTCAAAGATCAGCGGCAGGCAAGTGAGAAAAACCCCATCTGTGTTTACAGACACTCACCATTGCTGGCATCACTACCTGAGTCCTGTCTCCAGTCAGATCCACCATTAGATTCACTTAGAAGTGTGACCCCTACTATAAACTGTGCATGAGAGGGATCTAGGTTGTGTGCTGCTTATGAACAACTAATGTCTGATGATTTCAAGTGGAGTTGAGATGATGATGCTAAGACTGGAGAGTGGCTTCAAATACATATTAGCCTTAACAGTGAGATCTGACCGCAGAGACCATAATAAATTAATTGTTGACAGACTCATATCAGTGAGTCGAAAGTGACATTTAAGCTGCATCTTATGGCAAACTTTATAGTGACAAGTGAGTTGATGTGCTTCAATTGTATAGCTGCATCTGGTAGGAGAGTTTATGATGCAATCCAGCATGTATTTTAGCCTGTGTGTGGCCTGCTCAATATTTACTATTTACTACTTCCATATGCACCTCTTTCCTGCACTTTACACTAGGCAGAATTTTTGTAAGTGCACAAGTTAACCTTAGCCAAAATAAGTTTTAAAAAGTCACTGGAAAGAGCTTTGAAAGAGGAGAAAGACCAAGTGATGAGACAGCAGAAGAATCTAAGAATGCCAACAAAAATAAAGATGTATTTGAAAGAAGATACTAACAATCCCACTTAAATTATGGTTTCATTGCAACTGTTGACTGACATTTTCTAAGCCTCCTTTGTATAATATGTGGAAACCAGCTATCCGATGAAGCTATGCTTTACCACAGAGAGAAAAAATACACTGCACTAAAGGACAAGCCTTTGGTGGTTTTTAAAACAAAAAAGTGAACACTTAGAACAGAAGCAATTATTAAAGATCACCAATACATACATCAAATGTGTTTGCACTGAGAGTGTGATTCTTTGTGGCTAACCATAGCGCCCTTTCCCATTGATGAGCAGTTGATCCTGCCTGTTACTAAAGACATTTGTCATGAATTTTAGGGAAGACTGCAGTTTACAAGTGGCATGTGTTCTTCTTTTGGCTAGCATCATAACTAGGCAAAGTGATGAAATAGCCAATAATTTTAAGGCACAATTTTTAGAGGATTAATGGCTCACCATGGTATGCAATCCGGGTTGATGAGTCTATGATGTTCACAACAAGGCGACAATGCTGGTTTTGTGCAACGTATTTTTCAGAAAGATGTGCATGAGGATACATTATATACCCTTTTGTTGTCAACCAACAGCACTGCTGTAGAAATATTCAAGTCATTGAACGATTATATATCCGGAAAACTGAAGTGGTCATTTTCTGCCAGTATATGTATGAACAGAGAGGTTGCCTGTGGTACACTTAATGTGGTCAGTTTGAGCCAGAACTCCCAGCTGGACTGAGTTGGTGTGACTCTGGGCATAGAGGATCCACCTGAGGACTGTTGCTGACGCAACATAAAGCAGAGTGGGAGCAGAATCTAGTTGGTGGACTGTTTCCCAGGAGAAGCTCTGCTGTGGTTGGTTCTCCTGAAAGGAACTCGGCTGTTCTCATCGAGGAAGGAGCTCGGGCCCTTGCTGTCATTGAGGATGGCTGCCATTGCCTCAAGGGAGCTCTGGTCTTCATCTCTGCTGCAAGCATCATATCCTGGTTCCAGTAAAGATTTCTTCAGCCATCATCTGCAGACACGGACGTACACGGGACAGTGCAGTGGGCTCCCAGCCCTTGATTGGATCTTTCGGGTCTCCAGTGCCTAGACAGACATTCAGCACTTCCTGCATTTGGCTTATGGGTGAATATTGTAACTTATAAATGTCCTGTATTAAATCTGCTCTCTTACAGACTCTAGAAAAGCTAACTAAGACATTGCCATAACTGGAGGACTTTCTGGTTTCACTACTGTGGTTTAGGAGGTCACTTCTAAATGTGAATCTATGCACCATGCCATCCATAGAGAAATGCTGGCTAGCCAAAAGGTGTCACTTGAACTTAATAATAATTTACAGGATGTGATTAAATTTATCAACCACACTGAAGTAGATGCCCTTAGCCCCCATCTATCCGTGCAGCTCTGTGAGGAGCTAGATGCAGAGTATACGTGTCTTGTCTTATATAAAGAAGTCAGGTGGCTTTCTAAAGTCAAATAACTCCCTGGCCAGAGGTTTTGAGTTATGAGTGCCATTCCAGAGATTTCTTTTGGAAAAACAGTCACCACTGGCAGGACACTTCAGTGACAGAATGAATCACAAAACTTTCTTACTCCTGTGACATATTCAACCTGCTCAGGGAACTCAATCTGTCACTTGCGAGGAGAAGGACAACTATGTTCAGGTCTGTAGATAAAGTGGATGTATTCAAAGACAAACTGGAATTATAAGTGAATAGTGGGATTTTTTGACATGTTTTAAATTTTAGCAGAGATTTTGAAAGGGACTGAGCCAGGGTCTTCTTTTCCCCAACTGGTGCATGATCACCTGTCTCAGCTTTCAAAACCATTTGAACATTACTTCCCAACCACAGAAGATCCCCGAGCTGGGAAGAAATAGATCCACAAACCATTTGTGAATAAGTCAAGTGAATCAAATTTGTGCTAGAAGAGGATCACCTGCTTGTGATCACAAATGATGATATCCTTAGAAGTATGTTGGAGACAGCTTTGAATCTCCATATATTCTGGATTAAAGAAAGGCAAAACATGGTGAGATTGCTGCAAAAACACTAAAATATCCTGCTTCTATTTCCAAAACTCTTTCTTTATAAAGCAGGGCTTTCTGCAATGACAGCACCAAAATGAGATTACGGAGTTGACGGGACATAAGCAACACACTTTGGGTATCATTGTCCCCTTTCACCTCCAGATGGGACCATCTAGTTTCAGGGAAACAAGCTCATGGCCCCCATTGATGCTGCATTATGGTGAATTGCATATAATTATTTCATTATATATTACAATGTAATAATAATAGAAATAAAGTATACAATAGACATCTGTGGTTAAGTCATCCCCAGACCATTTCACCCCACAGCACCCTCAGTCTGTGAAAAAAAATTATGTTCCATGAAACCAGCCCCTGGTGCCAAAAATGTTGGGGACAGCTTCTCTAAATTATTCTGGGTACATTCCTTTCAGGCTAATCAGATCTCACTAGAGTGGGTCTCTGTTCCTTTGTGCTACTTTAAAAGGTGCCCATACATACTGGCCCATCCAGAGAGCACATTGAGAAGAAAGATATAATCTAGGTATATAGAGAATTAATTTAAAAGAAATGAGACCACCATTTCTCTGGTGATGATAAGTCTCAACTCTTTCTTAAGATCTCTGAAGACTACATCAGAGGGGAAGAAAAGAGTGCTCTCTGTATGCTCCCAGAAAAAAAGTCAAGATCCATGGAAAGAAGCCACAGGCCACCAGAACGTGGGTCACCACAGTGAAAAACAAGATGATTAGCCTGCAAGTGAATGAAATAGGCTGGTTTACCAGTTTAGGTGAGTGCTTTGTATCTCTGGAAGTATGTAAGTGTACGCTGGCCACTGCCTTGAAACAGAAATAGTGAAGGAAATTCAGATATTCATCAGCACCTTCTAAATGCTCTTACAATTTTGCAATTTTATTTATTCACCAAACAACCTTCCAATATAATTTGACTGTCCTACGAGACAGTCCAGTAGGGGACTGTATATACTTCAAAAGCTTAATAACTATATATATCAGTATAAATGAATAAAGTGGCTTTGAGTTTGTTGACTGATTGCCTATATCTTTGACCAGAGTGAGTCAGTTCCCTCAACCTATGCATCTTTGGTGGACCTACTGAAAGCAAAATGTTTAAAACTCTAAAGTTAGAGCACCAGAGCTGAAGCTTATGGAAACTTCCCCTAAAACTCTACATAAACACACACACACACACGCACACTCACACATGCATACACACATAAGCACATATACACACAAATACACATACTAAGTATCCAGAGTTGACCAGTTAAGCAGCTACAATTGGATCTGGCATGACTGGGCTCACTAGAGTTCAAAAATGGGGACTAGTGGGCTTTTTATATCCCTGCCGTGGATATCAATATGTTACTTTCTGCTTTGAACTCCTTTTCTTTGGGATTTTCAGGACATACAGGTAGAATTTAATAAAAATACATACTGAGCAGTTAATTTAGATTCTATGTCACACACCAGAGTACGGTAAATGTTTACAGATAAATATAGTGAAGTCCTCGTCACTGAAAAATACATAATTGTAGGAGAGATCCCTGTGGGATAAATGAACTCTAGTAATGTGTGAAAAATATTCTTCTAGAGGTTTGCACAAGATGCAGCAGGAACATTGAAAGGCTGAGAACATACAGTAGCAGAGAAGAAGTAGGTGGAGGGTTATCAAAAGAGATGATAGTAGATGATTCTGATGTACTAAGGCAGAATCTGTCTTTGAAATGATTTGTCCACATGAGTTAGTTGTGTGTCTAAATTTCCCAGGTGATTGATTATGCCTTCATCATTCTGTAAAATGCAAGAATTGGACTCAATGACCACTAAGTTTTCTTCTAGTTCAGACATAACTGTTTCTCAGAAACTGTAGAGGTAGTAAATAACACAATGAGTCATCAGTGGATGTGGCTGATCCCAAAACTAACATAGTTGTTCAGGCTCAATTTCAGAATGAAGGAAGCCGTAATACTATTCCACTCTCTGCTGTAATCTCTGGGCCTGACACATTAAGAAAGCCACAGAAATTCTGCAATGTGTTCAAAGAAAATTTAAGAGGCTAAGGGGCTGGAGTCCAGAGCTCATGTGGAAAATTCTAAGGAGCTGGAGAACTTTGACCTAAAGAAAACTCAGGTTCCCGTGTTTTGATTTTATACCTCTGAGGGTTAGACACATAAGAGACATTTGAGAGTTTGTGTGACTCTCAAAGAAAGAGAAGACCAGTCAGTAAATGTGCAGTAAAACAGATTTCAGCTCATCACAAGGAATAGCTTTAAAATTTTTTTAAAATGAATATATTATGTAAAAGACACATTGCCATTAATCCCCCTCAAAATATAATATTTTTCTAAAGAGGCTGATCATAACAGCCCATACTAGGCTCTTTTTGAAAGGATTAAGTGTACTTTCATTAAGCTATGGAATCAGCAGTTCATCAAACCTGGGAACGTTAGCTGAAGAATCGGGCCACTATGTTTCCTCTCAGCTCTTAAATTGAGTTATTCTATTCCCTAACTCTGTCAGAAATTGGTTGTGACTTAGAGGAAGCCAATTCACTTTTTGTAATTTAATTTACTCCTCTTACAGTAAAATATTTTAAAATCATCACTGACTTCTTTCTAAAGCTTGAAAGTGTAAGCTTTACATATACTATTCAGATGCCTTCTCTCATTCCACCCCTGAGCCCCAAGAAAGTCTTAATGTCCCTCTCTCAATTAAGGGGACACAGCTTACAGTAGCTGTGAAATAAAACAGATCCCAGTCATAACTCAGGCCTGAATAATTTTTGAAGTGTATCTTCAGGATGAAAGTGTGTTTAAAAAACAAAACAAAAATTTTGTTACTTTTAGATAGTGGATCTGAGGGCATTGAGAATGTTTAATGTGGGCAAGTAGTGTAAAAATCACTACTATTCACTCTTCCCCAGAAGCCAGCATCAATATGTCACCTTGAATAAAACCGAACTTCATACTGTCTACCTTGTGGGCATCTCTACGTACTGAACTAGGAAGCAAGGCCAACCAAGAGGAATTAATGATCTTTAAAATGGAAAAATTTGGACACATCATGATAGCTAAACCTAGGTGCTGTACACCCTCCCTCCAACCTCTGGGAGATAGCTGGCTGGGTATAGGAGTATGGTATTTAGCTTTGACATGAAGTTTTGTACTGAGAAGTAAACAGAGTTTCCCTTGCCATTGAAACTCATGCTGCTCACACATATGATAGACTGACTGTGTTCCAAAATTGATACCTGCTAATACAGCCATCAACTAATAATGTATAGGAACTGGTGGGTAGATACTTCATCTCTCTCATTCCTCCAGTGGGACAACTCTTAGGTCCATGGCCTACGTGGTTTCCCAAAGTTCCCCGATAGGATTAAGCTCCAGTCGTGCAAAGTATTAATTCACTTGTTAAGACAACTTCTATTGGGTTTCTTCCTTTTTTATGGTAGGCTTTCCTACTTTTCTATCTGTTGTTTCTGGGATCACTTTCTAAATAAAACACCTGCACTTGAGTACTTGCTTTATGTTTTACTTTCGGTTAATATCAAACTACGATAATGATTTTGCAGTCTTTCATGATCAGATTGTCCCCAGGTAAACTTTCTAATCTCATTTTCTCTCTCTTTTCTCACCACTTCAAAGCTTCCAACCACTCTAACATGACTACTTTCTGTTTCTCTAGATACCGTATTTACCTGCCAGCATAGTCTTTTTCATACTTGTCCTTGTGTGTGAAATCCCCTCACCTGTATTCACATAAACAAAATTCTGGGAAGTTTAAAAAACTAAACTTAAACATCTTCTTTGTTATGTTTTCCCAGAACATAAAGTGGTTCTTTTAGAGAATTTGAGTTTTCCCTCCCTTATGATTAGGATCACATTTTATATCATATCATAGTTATTAATATCCACATCTGTAGTCTCTCGCTATTTGCTCCTTTTAAATGTAGAAATAATATATTAATCATCTTTGTAGCCACAAGAGACAACATAATACTTGACCAATGAAAATTATTCACCAAATAAAATTTTTGTAATAATGTGAGGCTCATAGTGTATACAATATGAGTATTTGTTAAACAGGTAAGCAGTGAGTGTTTAAGAAAGAATTAATAAATGAATAAATTTTGTAATATGACTATTTCCAAAGTTGGAGACATCTGGTTTAGCGATTCATGTTCCATCCTGTATGTCAGCCACATCCTGAAGATACTCAGAGGCAATATGGTTTACCAAGGATTGCCTCAATCTGGGTTTAGGGAAGCCTTGAATACTGTACAGATCTTGCACTGTGCTTACTGTCTCAGTTTCTTCATCTGCTTTATAAGAGATATTACAACTAAGAGCCAAAAAATTGGATAAAAAAGGTTTCTGATCCCAAATTTCAGACTGAGATTTATATTTCCCATCAGTACTGAGATTATGACTTTTGATAGTGATAGTGGGCTCATAAAAACAGCCCAATTTGGCATGTTCACTTCACATCTGACAGATAAGTGAGCGTGAGGAGTTACAGGTAAGGCCACTTAAGACATCTGCCTCCTTGCAGCCTGCTTGTGGAGGAACTGCTTTTCTCCTTTTCCTCAGGTTAATTCTCACTTTTCCCACAAATGTTTTTCTTCACACTTTCCTTGTATGTGAAATGCCTTCTCACCAGGGTTCTCATAGTTCTGACTTCTCTTTCTCGAAAGTGATGACCTTTGAAGGCACCATTGCCATTTTCTCTGCATTCAGAGCAAAAGCAAAAGGCTCAGGCTCACTGAAAAGTGGTTCATGTTCCATGGAAGAAAATGAGTATAATTTGGAACTAGATTAAATCACAGACATATTATTTGAAGAGTCTGAAATTCTTCGTGTCTGTGCTCCTCTCCATGGCTAGCATTTTTCTTCCTTTTTCCATGTACTATATTAAATTTAATTTATATGGAACTTGTTACTCTTGTACAATTTCCATGACAGGATGAAATATTATAAAAGAAAATATGGATACTGCTCTAAGCTTGGATGGACAAGAGCCCTTGAGCTGATTTGTAGGCCCATAATTAAAGAAATATTTCCATAAAATGTATCCATGACATTTTTGTACTAAATCCTGTGATGTGGTATCTCATAGACAGTGAAAGACTAAATAATCTTATGAATGAATGTATGAGTGAATGAATGAGTGAGGGAAGAAATACTAGATTACTTGTGGTTTAATTTTCATTAGTTAAAAAAATATTAGTCTGCATGTTTCTCAAAAGCATCATGATTTTCACATTGTTCAGGAGGAAACTGAGCAATGCATGACTTGTCCAAGTCTATTAGGTGAGGTGAAAGGTGAAAGACCCTCTCCTTTTGCCTTTGCAATTAGATTTTATTGTCTGAGAATTTATATTGGGGATCTTTCTTGGGATGTATTTTCTCGACATTACTTATGCACTCTGTATTGGACATTACCCTGAGAAATACTGGAAAATAGGTTTGGCCAGTTTCCTAAGTAACATCAGAGGCACTTGCTAAATCTAGTCTTTAATTGATTTCTGATTTGTCTTTATGGGTAAATTGATCCAACACACTGGATCCACACTTCAGGACTGATGCTTCTTAGAATATTCATAGTGGAGGGGACTGTGGCTCTCTTTGGAAATTGGTATAAAAGAGGTCCCTATTATCTATTCCTTTTTTCTCTCTTTTTAATGTTTATTTCCTTTGCCTTGTTTCATCTGCTTGATTCCATACTCTCAAGCTCTTTACTTCCCCTTGATCTCATCTTCCTTAAGGTACTTGAGTTACCTACTTCAGGATGTCTACATTTCCTCTCTGGTTGCACTTCATAATATTGAATGGTGAGAAGATCCAACATGGTTGACTAGAAGGAGAGTCACATCAAAGATAGGGAAGATCAGCTAAAAAACCCAGGTACTTGAAAGGGTAGGAGGGAATTACACCCTCTTACAGAAAATAAATTTGAAAAAAGATACATGTAGATCAAACTAAATACCCACATAGTAGTTAACAAAAGGGAAAACAGTCCACCAGGGCCAGTCTTCATGACCCCTACCCACACCTATCCTGGGAACAGCCATCTTGAGAACGACCCAAAGAGTCAGACAGAATGAATGAGCGATGCAGAGAATAATCTCCCACGATAGATTCTGGGTATTTGGGCTCCTTCACTCCATAAGCCCCTCTCCAAACAGGAAGGAGGCTGCAACCCAGAATCATCCCCACCAGCACTCACCAAGGGCAGGGGAAGTTTCCTCCACACCCACCAAACTCCATGCAGCAAGATGGTGAACAGGCAAACAGTGACCACAGAGTCCATCCAGCTCTTGTGCCAGCGTAAGTCACCATCTGACACCCTGTGTCAGTACTTAGCCTAAGTCCCTACTGAGTGCCAGTAATTTTAGAAAGCACACACACACACACTTGTAGATACAAATGTACATTATATATGCTGGTTATATGAATTTATACAAATGTGAAAAAAGTCCCTTGAGTTCATAATTGAGAATTATGTACTTTACTGTACTTTTACTCTTCAGGTTAAAAATTGCAGTAAAATTCAGATTCTTAGGAATTTCTATATATACAATCATGTAATCATGATATCAGCAAAAAGTGATGTTACTCTTCTGATTTAAATGCCTTTTATTTTTTTGTGTTTGCCTAATCTTGTTAGTACTTCCAGTTCTATAGTGGATAGAAGTAGGAAAAGTGATTATCCTAATATTATTACTGATCTTAGAGGAAAAGTTTGCAACTTTTCAAAAATGAATTTGATGTTAAAAACTGTAGTCTGTCATATATGATCTGCATTGTATCGTGATGCATGCCTTTTATACCTAATTTGTTGAATTTTTAACATGAAAAGTAATGGAATTTAGTCAACAGCATTTTCTGCATCTATTGAGATGGTTACATGGTTTTAATCTTTGATTCTGCTTATGTGATATATCGCACTGATTAATTTACATATATTACAGAGGAGCAACATGGCTAAAGAGAGGAGGAGTTATGTTGGAATTTCTCCATGAAAATGGACTAAAATCCAGGTAACCCAAATTTCCTCAGGGCCATATATCCTTATTACAAAATCAACCTGAAATAAGAGACTTGTAGATCAAACAAAACATAGGGATAGGACTTTATGGAATGGAGAAACAGCCCACAGGGCTACCAGGGGGACCTCAGCCTGAGCATGGAGTAGAGCCATCATTTTGAGAAACTCCTAAAAATCTGGAGGATTGCAATAGTGAGACAAACTCCAGCCATGCAAGAAAGATTTGAAATAGCAGAACCCCTGCCTTTCTTCTTCTTTCAAACAGAGGATGCTGCAGCTTGGCAGCAAATCTTGCAGGCAAACAGAAGGTAAGTGACCAAGAAGCTGCTCGCTCCCCACCCAGCTGTCAGAGTTTTTTTTTTTTTTTCTTTTCTTCCAAGCCATAACTACTAATTGGAACCTCTAGTGATGGTAAGGTGATGGTCTGCAGTGGCAGTGGGCAGTGGTGGAATTGAACAACACCAGTAGTGAGTGGAAAAACACCATTCTATGCTGCCTTGCTTTCAACAGCCAGTTAGGAAAGAGGAGAGGGACAGAAAATTTAAGCAGTACGCTTTGGCAGAGACAGCCTATCTGAGCCTGCACCCTGCAACACATCTGCCCTGTATCCATGGCTCTGACACCCTGCAACAGACCTCCCATACTTCTAGCAGCTGGGAGAGAGGAGAGAGGAGAAAAGTGTGCCAGCAGAGTGGAACGGAGGAGGCTGTGCAAGGACTCGGAAGAGCCATCTGTACCTGCATGACTAAGAGCAGCACCAGAGCAACTGAGCAAAAGGTGTGGAGACATATAAGGTAAGAAGATGTGGGCTGGCTGCCAAGGGACTCCCAGAGAGCTGCTGGCTGAAGACTCTGCCCCAGCCCCCAAACCCAGAGGTAAAGATCAGCACAGTACCCAGTAAGAATTCTACTGCAGACTCAGTGGGGCTACCCAGCACAGATTTTGGCTCTGACATGGACACTACCACAGAACTGTGGACATCAGAGGGATCTCACTGTGTTTTTTGGTTTTTCTTTTTCATTTGTTTCTTTGCTTGTTTTTTTGTTTTGTTTTCCTTTTTCTATCTGTTCCTTTTTTTTGTTTAGGTTTTTACTTTTATTGTCTTCTGTGTTGTTCATTTTTTTCCCTTTTTTCCTTTTTCTCTCTCCTCTCTCCTTCCTCAACTGCCTCTTCTGATTTTTTGATCTTTTTTATGTACATAAATACTGTCTAGAGTTTCTCTGGTTTGCTTTAATATTCTCATTCTTCACTCTTCACTCTTTCTATCCTGTCTTCTTCTCCAGTTTCCCAAAGTTTAAGTGATTTTCCTTTGTCCTCCAGCTTTGCTTCTAGTATATTTCTCTTCATTTACCTCTCTATTTTTCCTTTATCCCTCTTAATCCCCCTCACACAGGATAAAAACCACTCTACTAATGGGAAACTCACTGCATACAAATCCCTGGTTTATGTTGCATTTTGTTATATAACTGTAGATCTTGCTTCTATGGTTAAAGGTACCAAATTAATAGTTACTACAGTCTGTCCATTTCCTGAACATGCTAGATGCTATTGTTATTGCTAATGTACTACTACAGCCAGGGTATCATACCTGTTATAATCAGTTGTACTTTCTTGTATGACAATACTCTGATTGTCTGGGGTCATAATCATTAGCATAGTCCAGTATCAAAAGACTAAGTGCTGAGCCAAATAGACAGCAAATTCTCATCCCTATTAAATTGGGAAGGTAGGATCTTGAGACAGAAACAAAGGCCAAGAACCACCTACACCTAGAAGACATCTCTGAGGAATAGACATTTCTTGGGAAAGCCTTGATATTTGTCTTAAAGCTACCTACCATAAGCAAACTAAAAGCATCAACACAGAAAACAAACTAAAATAAAAAAAAAAATAGAAAATGACAAAGGGCTGAGAATTTAGCACAGTGGTTAGAGTGCTTGCCTTGCAAGCACCACACCCTGAGTTAGATCCCCAGCAACAACAACAACAAAAAGAAAGAAAGAAAGAAAGAAAGAAAGAAAGAAAGAAAGAAAGAAAATGACAAGACACAGAAGTAAAATACAACCCCAGACATCCAGCCCTCCCAGAAAAAGTCCAGAGGCCATGGAAATAAAGGAAATCCAAAACCATTCAACTGAAATTTCAGAAATGATAGCAGCAGAAGTTAAAAAAACAGATGACTGAGGCTATAGAGAAGATCAGATAAGAAATAATTGCTCAGATAATAAAAAGAGATTGTGAGCATAATGAAAGACCTGATTAGTGAATTTAGAATAGATACAGATCAAAAAACAGAGGAGCTCAGGAAAATTATTGAAAACTTGAACACTCAACTAAGGAAAGAAATGGAACCCATGAAACAGATTCAAACAGATAGTCTAGAGATCAAAAATTCTTTTGAAAGTAAACACATTAGAATGAACCAAAGCAAAGACAGAATTTCAGATCTAGAAAACAGAGTAGCAGTTAGTGATCATGAAAAGAAAGATTTCTTAAAAATGGCTAAAGACCGTGAAAAATCAATCCAACAGCTGCAAGATGATGTAATGAAGAACATAAGCGTGATTGGGATGAATGAAAAAGGAGACAGTACAAACGACATAAAAATTTTGTTCACAGAAGTAATGACAGAAAACTTCCCAAGCATAAGTGAAGAATTTGACATACAGAAAAGTGAGACATATACAATTAGTCATGACCAAAATGAATCTACACCAAGGTATATCATAATCAAGATTCCAGAAATTCAACACAAGAACAGAATATTAAAAGTTGTTAAAGAAAAGGAACAAATCATCTATAAGAGAAAGCCCATCAGAATCACAGCAGAGGGGCTGGAGATTTAGCTCAGTGATTAGAGAGTTGCCTTGGAAGCACAATGCCCTGAGTTCAATTCCCAGCGCACACACACACACACAAAATCACAGCAGAGTTATCAACACAAACCCTTAAGTCAAAAAGAGTTTCAAACAAAGTATTTCAAGCCCTAAATGAAAACAATGTCCAATACAGATTGATGTACCCAGTTAAACTATCTTTCAAGTTCAATAATGAATTAAGATACTTCCATGACAAAAACAACTGAAGAAATTCATGACCACCAAACAAATTCTACACAATATTCTGAAAGATATCCTAGAAAGAGAATAAGAAGATTATAATCCCAAGGACACTAATAAAAAGCACCCACCAGGCAACTCAACTAGTTAAAAGGATGGGAAAGACAGCAGACCAATAACAGGAAAATAATATGACAAAGGTAAGTCAATACATAAGTGTTATAACCATCAATGTAAATGGTCTCAATTCACCAATCAAAAGAAACAGACTGGCAGAATGGATCAAGAAACAAGATCCAACAATATTCTGCACACAAAAACACATTTAAACAAACAAAAAAAATGCATAGACTAAAAGTCAAAGGATGGAAAGAAATATTTCATGTGCCAGGAAGCCAGAAAAAAAGCAGGGGTAGCTATCCTGCACAGACAAAGTGTAATTCAAACCAAGACTGATCAAGAGAGACAAAGAAGGTCACTACATACTTGTTAAGGGCAAACTCCCAGAGGAAGAGATAGCAGTCATTAATATTTATGCACCAAATACTGGAGGACCCAACTACATAAAACAAATATTAATGGACATGAAAAATCAAAGAAACATGATCACATTTATTTATTTATTTATTTATTTTTTTGTGCTGGGAATTGAACTCAGGGCCTTGTGCTTGCAAGGCAAGCACTCTAAACACTGGGCTAAATCCCCAGCCCATGATCACATTTATAATGGGAGACTTCAGTACCCCACTGTCACAAATATATGGATCAACTAGACTAAAAATCAACAAATATGAAAACTGAACCAAACTTGTGAACACATGGACTTAGTAGATGTCCACAAAGTATTCCACCCCACAACATCAGAATATACATTGTTCTCAGCTTCACAGCAGCCATTCTCCAAAACAGACCACACACTAGCTCATAACACATGCTTGAGTAAATGCAAAGGGATTGAAACTATCCTATGCTTATTCAGACCATAGTGCAAAGAAATTGGAAATCAATGGCAAAAGAAACCACAAGAAATACATAGACACATGGAAATTAAATAACACCCTCCTGAACAATGGATGTGTCACAGAGGAGATTAAAGAAGAAATTAGGCAGTTTCTACAGTTAAATGATAGTGCAGGATTTATGGGATGCAATGAAAGCAGTATTCTGAGGGAGATTCATAGCATTGAATTCCCACATCAGGAAAACAAAGTGAGCTCAAATGAACAACATAATGTTGAAACTCAAAGTTCTAGAAAAAGAAGAACAAATCTAGCCAAAATCTTGGGTGAGAGAGAAAATTATAAAGATCAGAGCTGAAATTAATGCAATTGAGACTAAGAAAACAATACAAAGCATCAATGAATCAAAAAGTTGGTTCTGGGCTGGGGATTTAGCTCAGTGATTAGAGTGCTTGCCTTGGAAGCACAAGGGCCTGAGTTCGATCCCCGGCACCACAAAAAAAAAAAAAAAAAAAGTTGGTTCTTTGAAAGATTAAATAAAACTGACAAATGTCTAGCCAATCTTATTAAAAAAAAGAGCAAACACTGAAATCCATGCAATTTAGAATGAAAAGAGTGAAGCCACAACTTACTGTGCAGAAGTCCAGAAGATCATCAATTCCTACTTCAAGAACCTATACTCAAATGAGATGGAAAACAATGAAGCAATGGACAGATTCCCAAATACATACGAATTACCAAAGCTGAATCAAGAAGAAATAAAAATACGAAATAACTCAATATCAGCCATTGAAATTGAAGAAGTAATTAAAAACCTACCAACAAAGAATAGCCCAGTTACTGACAGGTTTGCAGACCAACTCTACAAAAAATTTAGAGCAAATGTAATACCATTACTCCTCAAACTCTTTAATGAAATTTAAAGGGAAACAGTACTCCCAAAGTCATTCCTGGAAGCAAGCATTACCCTGATACCCAAAACAGAAAAGGATCCAACAGAAAAAGAAAACTACAGGCCAATTTCATTAGAACATAACATAGATGCAAAAATTCTCAATAAAAAAATGGGAAACAGATTGCAACAAACCATCAAGAGGGTTATACACCATGACCAAGTGGGATTCATCCCAGGGATGCAGGGATGGTTCAACATATGCAAATCAACAAATGTAATACACCATATCAACAGAGTCAAGGACAAAAATCACATGATCATCTCAATAGATGCAGAAAAAGCATTTGACAAGATTCAACACCCATTCATGATAAAAGCCCTACAGAAAATAGGAATAGATGGTCTAGATCTCAATCTGATAAAAGCCATCTAACACAAACCAACAGGCAACAACATAATAAATGGTCAGAAAATGAAAGTTTTCACTATAAAATCAGGAATAAGAGAAGGATGTCCACTATCACCACTTTCATCCAATACAGTTCTGGAAACATTAGCCAGAGCAATTAGACAAGAGAAAGAAATAAAAGTAATAAAGATAGGAAAGGGAGAAGTTAAATTATTATTTGTGGATGGTATGATACTCTACATAGAAGACCACAAAAACTCCATCAAAAGACTTCTAGATTTAATAACCAAGTTCCGTCACGTAGCTAGATACAAAGTCAACACTCAAAAATCAGTAGCATTCCTGTAAACAAATAATCAGCTCACTGAGAAAGAAATTAGGGACACCACACCATTCACAATAGCATTGCAAAACAAAAAAATAAATATTTAGGAACAAATCTAACAAAGCAAGTAAGAGAACATTGAAAACTACAGTTCTCTGAAAAAGGAGATTGAAAGAGATATCCGAAAATGGAAAGTTGTCCCTTGTTTTCCTGTAGGAGGAATCAACATAGTGAAAATGGCCATACTTCTTAAATTACTATACAGATTTAATGCAATTCCAATCAAAATGCCAATAGCATACTTTATAGAATTAGAGAAAGCAATCATAAAATTCATTTGTAACCAGAAGAGGCCAAGAATAGCAAAAGCAATTCTGAGCAATAGGGGCAAGGCAGGGAGCATCACAATCCCTGACCTGAAATTATATTATAAAGATATGGTGATAAAAACAGCATGGGATGGCAAAAAACAAACAAACAAACAGACCCAAGGGTCAATGGAACAGGTTAGAAGACCCAGAAACAACCCCCAACACAATCAAATGCATCATCTTCGACAAAGGAGCCAAACACCCTCACTGGAAGAAAGACAGCCTCTTTAATGAATGGTGCTGGAAAAATTGGCTTTCCACATTCTGAAGACTTAATCTAGAGCCATGTCTCTCACCACATACTAAACTAAAATCAAAGTGGGTTAGATATCTAAACATTAAAATCTTTGCTGGAAGATAGAATAGGCAGAACTCTTGAAGACATAGATGTAGGCAAAGACTTTATGAACAAAACTCAAACTGCATGGGAAATAATACAATCAATGACTGAGATCATACTCTATTAAAAGTTTTTTACAGCCAAGGAAATCTCCAACAGAGCAGGGAGACAACTCACAGAATGGGAAAAAAAATTTGCCAGCCATTCCTCAAAGGTCTAACATGTAGAATATATAAAGAACTAAAAAAAAAAAAAAATCAGACACTCAAAATTTAAAAACCAGATCCAAAAATGGGCATCTGAAATGAATAGACACTTCTCAGATGAAGAAGTGCATACAGCAAATAAATATTGAAAAAGTGTTCAACATCACTGGTCATTTGAGAGATGCAAATTAAAACAACACTAAGATTCCTTCTCACTCCAGGAAGAACAGTTATTACCAAGAGATCAACCAATAACAAATGCTGACAAGACTGTGGGGGAAAAGGAACCTTCCTACGCTGTTGGTGGGAGTGTAGACTGGCCCAACCATTGTGGAAATCATTGTGGAGATTCTTCAAAAAACTACAACTAGAGGTTCCATTTGACCCAGCTATTCTTCATCTTGATGTCTTTCTGGAAGAATTAAAAGCATCATACCACAGTGATATATGCACATCAATGTTTATAGCAACACAGTTTGTAATATCTAAATCTGGGAAACAACTCAAATTCCCAGCAACTGATGAATGGATAAAGAAGATGGGTTTTTCTTTATATAATGGAGTACTACTCTGCCATAAAAAAGAATAAACTTTTTTAAAGGAAACATTTCTAGGTAAATGGATGCACCTTGAGAACATGCTGTCATATGAAATATATCAAACATACATGAGTACATATTGCATTGTTCCTCTGATATGAGAGACAAGTGTAAATAAGGACAAAACTGTATACTATATATTGTGAAAAAGAAAGAAAATATTCCAATGGGAAGGAGAACTAAGGAAGGGAGGGGCAATGGAAGGACAGGAAAAGGAAAAGAAAATAAAAAGAGAAAAAAATGGAAAAATACAAACAAAGCTGTTACAAATAAGGAGGTGAAGAGGAGTTGAAGGGAGTGATGGGGAAGGGAAGAAAACCCAAGACATATAATGTACAGGTCCAAGGTGACGTGGTTTTTTTGGGGGGGGAGAGGTTGCTGGGAAAAAAAAAAAACTCAGTCTTGTGCTTGCTAGGCAAACACTCTGCCACTGAGCTAAACCCCCAACCCCAGGAACAAATTAACTATGATGAATGTGATCATTTTTTATATCTAAGATGTACCAATAAATCTTCTTGGTTCAATTAAAAAATAAAATATCATAAAAGAAAAAAGACTTATGTATAGTGATCCAAATTTGTATCCCAGGGATAAATATCACTTGGTCTTGGTGTTTAATATTTAGATTTTCTTTTTTGTAATTTTTATTTTTATTAATACATGTTTGTTGTATATAATGATTACATTCATTGTGGGTAGTTTGTACGAGTACAAAACACATCTTAATTATTTTTTTCCCTTCCTTTCACTTTTCTCCTCATCCCTCCATCTCTTGTTCCCTTTTACTTTTCCAAAGGATATAGTTCCCTGTATTCTCTTATCTACCTTTTATTTTGCTCTTTATTTATACTTTGGTTTTCTCATATTAGAGAAATCATGTGTTATTTAAGCTTCTGTGCCTGATTTATTGCACTGAATACTGTGCTCTGGAGCCTTTCTTTGGAAACTCGTTTGCTATTATGTTGTTGAACATTTTCAGGCCAACGTTCATCAGATATGTTTACCTATAGTTTCCTTTTGCAGTGGTATCTTTGTCTCACTTTGGTGTCTGGCTGATGTTGCCCTCTTAGAATTAGTTTCAAGGTGAAGTATTCATTCTACTTCTATTTTTGTTTTTTTTTTTTTGAAAAGTTTAAGAAAAAATGGTCTTGAGATTTTCATTATCAAGAGATATTTTAGTCTTATTTCATTCTTTTTGTTATTGCTTTGTTCATGCTTTCTATTTACTTTTGACTCAATCTTTGTAGGTTGTATGTTTTTAGAAATTGACTTCCTCTAGGCTGTCCAATTTGTTGAGATACAATAGTTCTTCATATTTCTGTATGGTCTAATTTATTTGTGAGGCATACATTTTAAGGTCTTCACTTCTGAATTTATATACATGAGTTTTCTCACTTTTTTCATAGTCTAGCTAATGATAAGCTGATTTTTTCAAAAATCAAACATGACATGAATCAGAAACCTCAAGTGGGAAAAGATTTGATAATATATTATATATACAGAGCTCATCTTTCAGCTTTATGACCACTCCTTCTTCCTACTTGATGCTTTAAGACTTCTTTTTTCCCAATATTTTCTGTTTAAAGATACCTTGTTAGTCTTTATTTAATGGTATACTCGATGCCAGTAAGTTATTTTAGTTTTCTTTGGCATAGAATTTCTTTATTTCTGTTCTGATCTTCAAGAGTAGTATCTCCAGTCATTTAATGCATAGTTGAGAGTTAATTTTAAGTTTTTTTTTTAACTACTTGAAAAATGCTGTGACAACTCCTTCTTAACTCCGTTGTTTCAAATGATAAAAATCTTTGCTGTTTGGGGCCGGGGGTTTAGCTTAGTGGTTAGAGTGTTTGCCTTGCAAGCATGAGGCCCTGAGTTCGATCCCTGGTACCAAAAACAAAACAAAAAAAAAATCTTTGCTGTTTGTATGTTTGTATAGCATTCACTTGCAAATAAAGTATCATATATTTCTGGCCACCTTCAAGATTTTTCCTTTGTCTTTATATTTCATAAGTTTAACTGTAATGTGCCTTGTAATTAATTTTGGGAATTTTATCTTGCTTGGGGCTCTCAATGAAGGAGTTTTCATCTATTGCCAAATTTGGGGAATCGTTGATTGCTATTCTTTCTGCCTCACTCTTTCGTCTCACTTTCAAGATACATTAATGATATGGAGGTTTTGTTATTATACCACATGTCATTCTGCTTTTGGTAATTTTTCGTTCAGTCTACTTTAATTGTGTTGCTAAGACTGGGATTCTTTTGATCTTACATCAAGTTAATTGATTCTCTCTGATGTCAATTCCTCACTGAAATCAAGTCCTTTTTAATAGCTTTTAAGAGCAGTTGGTGTATTCTTTTAGCTGAGCAATTTTCATTTTATCCTCTTGGTAATCTCTATTTGTTGTTTTCTAAAATTTCCATTTGTTTCAAAATGATATGCAATTTCAATTTTTGCTAAGAATGAAAACATTTTATTACGTTTTTGTAAAAATGGTCATGTTAAATATGTTTTGTGCCACTTTTATTTTACTAGTTGTTACGGTTTATGCCTAGGTGTCCTCCTAAAGCCTCATGCAGTCATAAATGGGGCTCTTTCAGAGGTGGCTGAATCTAGAGTGTGTGATGCTGGGATTAAGGGCATATGATTACTAAATCAATCCACTGATTGGTTTGGCACCGCCCTAATCCTGGCAGCCTGCATAAGAGATAAGGGGCAGAAAGAAGCTGCTAAGGTCCCTTGCTTACCTTGCTGTCTTCTGCTTGTCTGCCATGCCTCTCTGCTTTGGAGTCAGCCCATTGTGGACCAAAAACTTTACAACCTGCGAGCTAAATAAACCTTTCCTCTTTTAACTTGGGGTGGCCGGTATTTTTCTCATCAATGAGAGTAAAGTAACTAAGACACTAGTGTAAAATATAAACGTATTCCCATGCCATTAATGTAGATTTTTCATTATTGTAATAATTAACACCTATTCACTGTATAAATTATTGGGTTTTACTAAAACATTTACATACCTGCATATGAAGACTGCTTTAGAATCCTTGTCAGATAATTCCTATATTCACATAATGCCAGTGTTTGCATCTGTGGATAGTTTCTTCTCATTTGAGTTCAGGTTTTCCTCCTTCTTGGTATGATCAGTGATTTTCTTTTGTATACTGAAAATTTCAATTATTCCATAATAAGTTTTGGATTTTATTTAATTCTTGTTTACTTTTGCATACCACCTCAGACACTGCCACATACTCTTGGCAGGATTATCAATCTATCCACATTACTTATAATGTCCACTTTGCTGATGTGGGTAGAAGGACTTGAATTAAAAAAGGAAATATCCTACCCAGTCAAACTTTATTTAATAGATTAATATTTAACAAAAGTTATTTCTGAATCATCTTCTTTTGAATAAAATCAGATATAACCCCATTGCACATCCAGCCATACCATTTTATTTTCTTTAGTCCACCATATAAAGTTTTGTTTTGTTTGCCTCCTGTGTTATCTCCAGGATTTTTAGTTTTACTAAGTGAGGAGGAGCAGGAAACAATTAATCTACACTCTTCTGTTCTGACCAGTGATCATAAATAAAATCTGTTGGCATTAAAAATAATCATAAATAAAAAATAAAAATAATCATAAATAAAGTAATTCAGGGGATATTAGAATTTGTACATGTTATGATATCCAGTAAAAGATAAAAAATTAAAAATATAACCAAGATAAAAACATAAAAATATAACCAAGATAAAAAAATTAAAAATATAACCATGATATTATTCATCATTTCTACTTTATTTTATTTATCCAAATGATTTGGGTGCTAAGTATCAAGTAGATATTGGTACATCTATGTAAACAGCAAAATTATTCACAATAACCAAAAGGTACAAAGAATCCAAGTGTTGATATACAGATGAATGGGTAAATTAAATAATTATCATCTATAAATACAGATAAATATTGTTTAGCTTTAAAAACTGAAGGAGATTCTATAGTACTTGATGTAGTGTGGGTGATTGTTGAAGATATGCTGACATAAGTCAGAAACAAAAGGCATCTATTATATGAGTCCCTATATATGAGGTGCTAAAATAGTAAAATTCTAGAGAAAGAAACTAAAATAAAGTTAACTGGGTTTTTAGGGACTGAAAGAGTGAGGAATCGTTGAATTGTTTTTTAAAATTTTACACTGGACTTTCTTATTGAAATAATATTCTCACATACTTTATATTCAGTGTGCTGTTTTGACTCAGGTATCTATTGGGTAATGATCACATCAGGGTAATTAACTTAATTGCTTTAATATTTTATCATATACTTATTATGAGTATGTTTATTTTGTGTTTTTTTTTAAATTATATTAAGACATTTTAGCATTAAATAATGATTACATTCATTGTGGGGTGTTGATATATGTTCACAACACACCTTAAAACTTTTTTGCTCCCTTCCCCTCCACTCTCTCTCCTTCCCTCAATCTCTTGGCCCCCTTCCCTTTTGCAAAAGACATATATGTCTCTGTTTCCTATCATATTTTATTTTGCTTTATAATTTATTTATACTGAGAGTGTCTCATGTAAAGGAAATCATGCAATATTTAAGTTTGTGTGATTGATTTATTACACTTAACATGTTCTCAAGGTTCATCAATTTTTTTTTTACAAGTAACTAAAATTTATCCTTCTTTATGGCAGAATAGTACTCTTTTGTGTATAAATACCATATTTTCTTCATCCATTCATCTGTTAGTGAACATATAGGCTAAGTCCAAGATTTAGCTATTATGAATTGTGCTACTGTAAATATGAGTATACATGTATTGCTTTAATGTGATGTTTTTAAATCCTTGGGGAAGATACCAGAAGTGGAATAGCTGGGTCTAAGAAAATTTCTACTTTTGGTTTATTGATGAATCACCATTGCTGTTGTACTAGTTTATATTCTCACTGAAAACAGAAAGATTCTTTTTCCCTCAAAGCCTCACCAGCATTTGTTATTTGATTTTCTGAACTTAGTTCTTCTTTATGGAGTGAGATGGAATCTCAGTATTGTTTTATTTTGTATTTCTCTAATGGCCATTGTTGTTGAAAATTTTCTTCATGGATGTATCACCATTTGTTCTTCCTCGTTCTGAGAAGTGTCTATTCATTTTGGTTGCTCATTTTTGATTGAGTCTTTTACTTGGGTGGGTCTGTTTTCTTGAATTCTTTATATATTTTAGGTATTAGTCCTCTGTCCAAGGAATAACTGACAATATTTTTCCCATTTTGTAGGTTGTCTTTTCACTGTTAGTTGTTCCCTTGTTTTTCCTAAGGCTTTTAATTTGATGTGTTCCCATCTCTTTATTCTTTTTGTTTTCTCGTTTCTTCATTCTTGATTATTTCTTGTGGAATTGGGGTTCTATTCAAAAGGGCCTACGACTTCAAGAGTTGTACCTATTTTGCCTTCTAGCAATTATTTCTGCTTTCAGTATTTAAATCTTTGATCCATTTCAATTTTAGTTTAGTACATGATGAGATATATGGGTCTAGATTCAATCTTCTGCATTCGGATAGCCATTTTCCAAGTACCATTTTTCAAAGAGGCTATCTTTCCTCCAGGGCATGTTTTAGGCCACTTTTCAAAGTTTAAATGGCTGAATATATCTGGACCTTTTTCTCTATCAATTATTCTGTTCCTTTGATCATTATGTCTGGTTTTGTGCCAGTACGATGCTGTTTTTATCACTGCAGGTTTGTAATATGACTTTAAATCTGTGATTGTGTTCCCTCCTGCCCTGTTCTTATTGTCCACGATTTTTTTTTATATTCTGTGTCTCTTCAATTTGCATATAAGATTTAGTATATTTTTTCTGGTTCTGTGAGGAATGTTGGTATTTTGATTGGAGTTGCACTAAATATGTATATCGGTTTTGGAACTATAAGCTGTTTTGACAATATCCATTCTGTCTACCCGGGGAAATGTGACATTCCTCCATTTTGGGATGTTCTATTTTTGATCTCCTTTTACAGAGTACTACAGTTTTCACAATTGAGGGCTTTCACTTTCTTGGTACGTTTAGTTTCTAAGCTTTTAAATTTATGTGTGGCTATTGTGAATTGTATTCTTTTTCCTAATTTCTTTCTGGGCCATTTCATTATTGGTGGACAAGAACTGTATTGACTTTTCTAAGTTGATCTTGTATCCTGATACATTACTGAATTTGATTACTAATTCTAGGAGTATATTGGTGGAATGGCTTGGGTCTTCTATGTAGAATATCATGTCATGTGAGACTAATAATCATTTGTCTTCTTCCTTTCCTATACATATTCCTTGTATTTCTTTCTTTTACTTGATTTTTCTTGCTAATGTTTTGAGTACTATACTGAATAGGGGTGGTGATAGGGGACATCTTTGTCTTGTTCCTGATTTTAGAGTTAAAGCTGTAGACTTTTCTCCATTTCATATAATGTTGGTGCTAAGTTTGTCCTAAGTAGCTTTCATCAAATTGAGATAAGGTCCTTCTATACCTATTTTTTTCATGAATCGATTTTGGATTTCCTAAGTTTTTTTTTGTGTGTGTGTCTGTTGAGATGATCATGTGATTTTTGTCCTTGCTAATGTTTAGGCACTGTACTATGCCAGTTGACTTGCATATGTTGAACCATCCTTGTATCACTGGGATGAAGCCTACTTGGTCATGATGTACGATCTTTTTCAAGATTTGTTGCATGCTGTTTTCTAATATCTTGTTGAGGATTTTTACATCTATGTTCATTAAAGAGAGTAACCTGTAGTTCTCTTTTTTGGTTGGATCCTAGTCAGGTTTGGGAATCAGGGTTAGGCTAGCTTCTATTTCAACCACCTTAGAGTTTTAGGAGTATTAGCATTAGATCTTCCCTGAAGTTCTTCTAGAATTCAGCAGTGAATCCAATGGGACATGCGGTTTTCTTAGTTGGTAGTTTTTTTTTTTTTTTAAATCACTACTTCAACTTCATTACCTGTTATTGGATTATTCTGTTTTTATATCTTCTTAATTCACTTTTGCTAAATCAAATATGTCTTGAAATCTATCCAATTCTGGATTTCTCAATTTATTGAAATAGGTTTTCAAAGTAGCTGCTAACCATTTTCTGGATTTCGGTGATGTCTGTCATGATTTTGCTTTTTTCATTTCTCATTCCACTGATTTGAGTCTTTTCTTTTGCTTTATTGATAAGATTGCATAAGAGTTTGTCTATTTTGTTTATTCTTTGGAAGAGTCAACTCTCTATTTCATTAATTCTTTTTTTTTGTCTCATTGATTTCGGTTCCAATCTTTATAATTCCTTCAGTACTTGCTTTGCATTTTGGTTTTTCTTTTTCTAAGGCTGCTTATTTGGACTCTCTGTTTTTCTGCTGTGTTTATTCACAGCTATAAACTTTTCTCTTAGGACTGCCTTCATTGTGTCCTATTGGCTCTGGTATATTGTATTGTTTGATTCTCACAACTGCTGATTTATTCCTTGATGTCTCTTGCAACCCATTGGATAGGGAAATATTAGTATTTAATTTCCATGGATTTGAAAATTTCTTTGGTATCTTTTACCCCTGTTTTCTAGTTTCAATGTATTATGATCTGATAATACATATGGAATAATCGCAGTTCTTTTCCATTTAATTAAGACTGTTTCACAGGATAGTATGTAGTCTATTTTGGAGAATGATCCAGGTGCTACTGAGAAGAATGTATTCTGTCCAAGATGGGTGGAACACCCTATACATATCTATTAAAAGCATTCTAAGAAGGTTTAGCTCAACTCTGATATTTCTTTGTTGATAATTGTTCTAGTTTATCTGTCTATTTGAAGTAGTGGGGTATCAAGGTCCCTTGTTATAGCCATGTTGATGTTTATCTGACGTTTTGTGTCCAAAGGTGTTTGTTTTATGAAGTTGGATGTGCTGGTGTGCACTGCATATATTTTTATAATTGTTAACCTTTTCTTTTGAGTTGTTTCTTTAACCAATACATTGTGAGCTTCTGTGCCTCTTTTGATCAGTTTTGCTTCAAAATTCACATTGTCTGAAAATAGGATAGCTACTTCTGATTGTTTTGAGGTTTTGGTTGAATGGAAAATTATTTTCTATCTTTTGATTTTTAGTCTATCATTTTTTTGTATTAAATGTTTTTCATGTATACATCATACTATTGGGTTTGTTTTTTTTGATCCATTTTGCCAATTTGTGTCTTTTGACTGGGGAAGTAAGACAATTTACACTAAGAGTTATTACTGAAAGGTCTTCATTAATTTCTGTCTGTTCTTTTCCTGTTGCTGATTCTCCTTTTCTCCCTTCTGTTTAACTGATTGTCCTGGTGATGTATTCATTTTGTTAGACTTTTTGGCATGTTGTCTCCATTGTCTCTAGTATATCTTTGACAAATTTTTGGAATGCTGGTGTGGTGGTTATGAATTTCTCAAGGTGTTCTTTTTCATGAAAAGACCTTATATGTCCATCAAATTCAAAAGATTCATTTGGAGGATATATCGGTCTCAGTCGAAAGTTGTTTTCTTTTATGACATGAAATACTTCACTTCAAGATCTCTTGACCTTTAACATTTAAGTTGATAAATCTCCTGCAATTTTCATGTTTTTACTTTTGTAAGTGATTTGTTGCTTTTCTAGGACAGCTTTTAAATTTCTGTCCTTGTGTTGGACTTCTGGGATTTTGACTATGATTTTCTGTGGAGAAACTCTGTTCTGATCATACCTATTTGGGGCTCTGTATACTCACTCACCTGTATGTTAAATCCTTTATTATATTTGTAAAGTTTTCTGGTGTAATTTCTGTGAAAAGTTTTTTTTTTTTCAAATGTCATTTGTTCTGTCTTCTGGTTTTAAACTAATTTCAATTAATCTAAGATCAGTCTTCTTTGTGTCATCTAGCAGCTAGTGGATCAATTTTTCATGTTCTCTTGTTTTTACTATATCTCTAAGTATACAGATATTGCATCAACCCAGTTACAACATTCTGTTCTCACATTGGTCACTTTTATTGTCTATACCTAATGAAATTTTAATTAAAGTTCAATAGAGTTTTAAATTCAAGTTAATTAAAAATCAGTAGAATTTTTAATACCCTGGATTTGTTTTGGTATCTTTTCATGGACTCTGTTTCTTTGCTAAACTGTTCATTCATGTTTTGCATCATTTTGTTTAGCTTGGCCAGCTTTTTACTAGTGTCATCAGTAAACTCACTGTTTTGCTTATTAAGTCTATTATCTGTCTAGTTATATCTTCTCTGAGCTCACCAAGCACCTTGATCTGTTTTTTCTCTCCTCTTACAGAATTTTATATATTTCAGCATCCCTCCCATGTGAGTTTAAACTTCTCGGTGATTCTATGTTCTGCTTTGTCATGCTCTGTGATGATCTCCTGTGTCTGTGTCCCAGCCCGTTCTGTGTCAGGGTGATACCAGAGGCCCTGAAGTATAGCTGTACTGCAGTTTCTCCACAGCTCAGCCCTACACAAATAACCTCTTCCCAAAATGATTCCTGATTTAACCCTCTCCAATACATCAGGTGCTACATTCTACCCCCTCCTCAACTGTATGCTGCCTTATGGAAGGAATCACTTTTAGAGTAAAACTGCATGGCATTTTGGTAGTTTATACCAGCAATGGGTTTATCTTGGGGCCAGCACTACTGGCCCAGTCAATTGCCTCTCTCTGGAGCCACTTACACTATCTGGGCTTAGGCTGTGTCAGCGGAAGTAGCTCACCTTCCTCCAGGAGTCAGAGTAAGCTTTCCAGGCTGGCTCACTCATTTCTCTGTGTTCATCATCTCTCCACCTTCCCTGTAGTTTCTAGTCTTCCTGTCAGCTCTCTCCTGATTCTCAGAGATTCATCTTGTTCCTTCTGTTCATTAAATTGTTGTCTTATTTGGAAAAAGGATTGTTGAGATGCCCAAGAACCTGGAATCATACTTTACTTTAAAAAAAAAATAAAAGAAAGGAAATAAATTTTTGTCTTAAAGGTGTCTTGACTCCAGGTCCCAGAGGGGCCACACTTTGTTGCCAGTCTCTGCTCTACTATCTTCCCTACCCCACCGCTTTGGTGAGTACATTTGAAAACCTCTCATCTGACTATTTTGGGACAAACTATGCATTATTATTCACCATATTTACCATATGGTGTCATAGAACACCATAATTCATTCCTCCTACTTAACTTTAGTTTTTGTCCAACCTTATTTCATTCTCCATTCTCTCTACTGACTCCTAGTCTCAACGTTTATTAGGTCAACTTTTATATACATTCCACATATAACTGTGATAATGTAGTATTTGTCTTTCTGTCCCTGACTTATTTTGCTGAACAATATCCTCTAGATCCACTCATATTATCACAAATAACAGAATTTCATGCTTTCTATTGGTAAATGGTATTCTATTAAATAGATACAACACATTTTCTTCACCCATTTATGTGTTCATGAAAAGTTTAGACTGAATCTATATCCTGACTCTTGTGAATAGTGTTATAATAAACATGGGAATGGTGTCTCTTTAACATGCTGATTTTACATCCTTTGGGTGTATACCCAGTAGTGAAATTGCTGGATGCTATAGTAATTCTATTTTTAATTTTGGGGAGAAGCTGCATACTGATTCCCGCAAGGGATTACAAATTTACACTCATATCAACCATGAGTAAGAGGTCCCCTTTCTCCATACTCTTTTCAATATTTGTTATTTTGTCTATTTTATAATAGTCATTCTAACTAGGGTGAAGTGGAATCTCATTGTTCTTGTCATTGTTTGCATTTCCCCGCTGACTAGTGATGTTGAGCATTTTTTATTTTTACATTCGCCACTTGTTTGTATTATTTTTGGAAATATCTATTCGTAGTGTTTGCTAATTTTCTAACCAAATTATGTGTTTCTTCGCTTTTGATGTAAGCTCCTCATAAATTCTGGATTTTTAAGCTCTGAGCAGATAATATTTGTAAGCATTTTCTTGAACATTACACTCCTTTTGTTAAATCTGGTAATTATTTACTTTGCTGTGCAGAAGAGGTAATCTCATTTGTCACATTTTTATTTTGTTCCCTATGCTAATAATTTTAGCAAGATGAAAAAAGTACTAGAAATTATTTTCATAATAATATGAATATGTTTAATACTATTTAACTGTTTACCTAACAGTGAATAAAATGGTAAATTTATCAATAATAACAAATACTGGTGGGGCCGTGGAGAAAAAAGAACCCTCTTCACTGTTGGTGGGAGTGTAGATCTGTCCAACCACTGTGGAAATCAGTGTGGAGATTCCTCAGGGAATTGGACTAGAGGTTCCATTTGACCCAGCTATTCCCCTTCTTGGTATCTTCCCAAAAGAATTAAAGCATATACCACAGTGATATATGCACACCCATGTTTATAGCAGCACAGTTTGTAATAATTAAATCTTGGAAACAATCTAAATGCCCATCAACCCATGAATGGATAAAAAAGTTGTGGCATTTTTATACAATGCAGTACTACTCTACCATAAAGAATGATAAGCTCGAGATATTTCTAGGTAAACAGATGCATCTTGAAACCATACTCTTAAGGGAAATAAATTGGACATACATGTTTAAATACTGCTTTGTTTCTCTGGTGTGAGAAACGGAAAGTGTAAATAAGGACTAAAGTGTATTATATTGGGAAAGGGAAGAAATTGTTCAAATGGGAAAGGGAACAAGGGAGGGGAAGGGGAAAGGAACAGAGGGACAAGAGAAAAAAGAAGAGGAATAAAATGGAAACAAAGCTTTTGTAGATAGGGAGGGAGGAGGGGTTGAATGTAGGGGAGGGGAATGGGAAAAAAAGAAGCAGCAAGATATATCATGTACAGGTACAAATTCCCTATGATGGATGTTATCACTATGTACATCTAAAATGTACCATTAAAATTTTTTTAAAATGGTACATTTTATTTCATATGTGTTTTAGCACAATTTAAAAAATATAGCCCTTGCAACATGTGTAGAGAAAAGAGTCAAACAAAAAGATGAATCTCACTTCCTTAATGTTATCTTGTCCCTAAATATAAACATACTTCCATTTAATGTCTTAAACCTGGTAGAGTCATATGTAAGATATGAATTTTCATACGTATTTTATCTGCCATGTACATCAAGTCATGCATTGAAGGTCAGAGGCAGTATGTGGGCCAATGTTCCCCATAGAAACGTTTCCCACATAAAGTATTTCAAATAGAATGTGATTTAACAACACCTATAATATCCTTGACCCAGTATACACACACTCCTGGAAATAATTGTGAAGGTGTGTATGTCAAGGACAGTATATTGGACGCATTGGATGTATGAAATTTAGGAGCTAAAGCGAGAAGATAAGGAGTCATCTGATATTAGAACTGCCACCGTTATGACTCATCCTTGAGGGAAAGACTAACATTCACTAGTAGTCCACTTCTTAAGTACTAAGAACCTGACAGAATTCATTTGAATGTCAGGACTGTTCTTTTAGATAGGTGCTCTTATTCTCATTACAGCAGAGGCACTTAATAGTCAGAGATTGCAATGTGTCTAGATTCTCCACAGTTGAACCATTTACTGAAGCAATATTCACACCTGTCTCTAGTTGGTCAGAAATCCTGAAAACTTAAATTCTTCAAGTTTATTAAACATCATAATTTGTTTTTATACAATTACAGTTCCTCTCCATGTTACTATTTTCATACAGTTTACATATATATATATATATATATATATATATATATATGGTATCACATGCTCATCAACAAATTTCTTTTTTTTTTCTTTTAAATCAGAGTGGATAAAAAGAAATTTTGAATGAAATTATAGTCATACTTTCTTTGACATTTGCCAGTTTAGTTGTCATTACTGTTGTCCTTCATTTCTTCATGTGGATTCAAGTTACTGTTGTCTTTGTATTTCAGCATAAAGAACTTTAATTTGTACCTTTTGTAGCAAAAATGTACTCATGATAGATTAAGTTTTTCACTGAGGATGTCTTAGTTTTACATTCCTCTTTAGTGCATAGTTTTTCTCAGCATAGAAGTATTGTTAAAAGTTCCTTCTGTTTCAACACTTTGAATACATCATTATCTCACACTTTTCTGGCCTGGCTAGTTTCCTACAAGACATTGGATATGTCTTTTTGAGGATCCTTTATAAGAGACGAATCACTTCTCTCTTGCTGCTTTTAAGATTTCTCCTTTATGTATATACTCAGTAGTGGAATTTCTGGATCATATGATACTTCTCTTTGTATTTTTTGAGGACTTTCCCTATTGCCTTCCACAATGGCTATACTAATTCACATTTCCACCAAGAGTGTACAAAATCCTCTTTTCTTCATATCCTCAGCAGCTTCATTTATCAACTTTTTGATGACAACCATTCTAATTAGAGTTATATGTTATCTCATGGTAGTTTTGGTTTGCATTTCTTAGATAATTAGTGAAATTAAGCATTCTAATATTTTTTGGCCATTTTTTTCCTTCTTTTGAAATGTGTCTGTTTAGTTTTTTAACCTGTTTTAATCAGATTGTTTGTTTTCGGTGTTCAGCTTTTTCAGTTCTTTATTCTGAATGTCAATTCTTGATCAGATGTACAATTTGCAAATACTTTCTTGTATTCTGTAGGTCATATTTAAATACTATTGATTTTTCCTTTGTTGTGCAGAAATTGATCAGTTTGATTTAATGCCATATTCTTTTATTGTCTATGTTTTATGGTCTTATCTAAAATAGCATTCCCTACACCATTAGCTTGAAATGTTTTCACTGTGTGTCTTCTTGTAATTTTAGTTTCGGGGTGTTATTTTAAAATTTTTATTATTCTTAGTGCATGTTTGCTGTACATAATACAGTAATTACTTCATCAAAGGGAGTTGGTACAGGCACACAACCCATCTTATTTTTTTATCCTTTTCTCCTCCTTCTACCTCGTGGTCTCATTTCTTTTTTATTTTATGTATTTATTTATTTACTATTAGTACATGTTCACGGTATAAAATGATTACATTTATTTGGGGAGTTGGTACATATACATAACACATGTTAATTCTTTTTGTCCACATCCCTCCTTTTCCTCCCTGCTTCTTCCAACTCTTAGTCCTCTTCTCATTTTCAAAAGCTCTATTTCCAAATTTTTCTTCAATCATTTCCATCCCTTTTCATCCCTCCCTCCATCTCTTGTTTTTCCACTCATGTGAAAAAGAAGCAGCCTATATGCCCATCAATAGATGAATGAATAAATGAAATGTAGTATTTATACGCAATGGAGTTACTCTGCCATAAGATAAACTTGAAGCATTCACAGGTAAATAGATGCACCTTGAGATTATAATATTAAGTGAAATAAATCAGGTATGCAAAGTTAAATATCACATGGTTTCTCTTATATAAGAAACCCAAAGAGTATAAATGAAGGTCACTTTCCCTTTTTCAAAAGATCTATCCCTTTATTTCGTATTATCTATTTTGATCTTTATTGATTTGGGGTTAATGAGTGGTGAGAGAAATGGTTCTACTTTCATTCTTCTGCATATCTATATTCGATTTGACCAGCACCACTTATTAAAGAGACTCTCTATTTTTCACTGTGTACATTTGATATCTTTGTCCAAAATCAACTGGCTGTATGACTATGAATTATTTTCTGGATTCTCTAGTCTGTTCATTTGTCTGTGTGTGCTGTTTATTCCAGGACCATGCTGCTTTTGTAAATATTGCTTTGCAGTGTATTTTTTAAAGTCAACATCCTTGGTTATTTTGCTCAGGGTTGCTTTGTCTATTCTGGGTATTTTGCAGTTCCATACCATATTAGGGCTCTTTCTAGAGGAACAGAAATGAGGAAAACACACACACACACACACAGAGGCAATCATTAGACAGTCTTACAAGTTCAGAAGTGGGAGAGTCTGCAGAGCCGGGATAGTGCACAGTGGCCATCCAAGGCATCAGGTCTTGGACTGAAAAATATCCCCCAAAGGCCTCATGTGCTTATAAGCAGAACTTTTGGAACATGATTGAATTATGGCCACAGTGTGGCTTACTTGTTATTAGGAGGTGGGTTCTGTTCGGAAGAGGTGTATCACTGGGGGTGTTACTTGAAAGGGAGTATGTCCTTCCCTGGCACCTCCTTTCTCTCTCTTCTTCCTTGTCACCGTGATGTAAGCAGCATTTTCTCTCTTACTGCCCTCTGCCATGCCACTTCTGCTGACCAAGAACTCTCATCATGAACGAAAATAGGGGCCAGGGATTTAGCTCAGTGGTTAGAGCACTTGCCTCACAAGCACCAGGCCCTGAGTTCGATCCCTGGCACCAAAAAAATAAATAAACAAATGAGCCAAAATCAACCTCTTCCATTTAAGTTGTGGGTGTCAGTTATTTGTTTCAGTGAAGAGAAAATGACTAATACACGAGGGATAAGAGATAGAAGAACAGACCCTGCCCTTCTGCAGGCTGGAAAACTAGAGAAAACAGTAGTTGTTCAGGTCAAGAAGATGGAAATCACAGAAAAAGAAGGATCAAAAATGCAGCACCAATCCAAGATTGAAGGCCTGAGCATTCACTGTAAAGTCAATGGTGTATGTCTGCATTGGAAGGCTGAAGAGACTGGAGACTTATGTCCAACAGTGATTAAAAAAAAAAGACTAGAGCTCTTCAGAAATGAGCACACCTTCCTCTTCTTTCCTTTTTTATGCCATCCAGGCTCCAAGCCTATTGGTAACTGTCACACACACCTGTGGTATGTCTTCTCCACTCACCCTGCTGGCACACAGGTCAGTCATCCAGACACACACCTGGAGCTGTGCTCTACTAGTACGCACTTCTTAATCCATTCAAATTGAAATAGCGTGATTAACAGAATCCAGCCCTTGTCAATTTGACAACCAGATACATCTCCTTAAACCAAAATTAATCTCCAAATACAGTGGCAAGTTCATAAGTACTATCCTGCCTACAAATAGAAACTAAGTAAGCACCCACTCTGGAATAAAAGACACAGTTTTTCTTTGGGTGTTTCTTACATTTCTCCTGACATTCTTCAACTTAAGTATTCTGTTTATTTAATGCATACATACATACGTACATATGCATATAATGTGTGTTAATGCCTAAATACCATTACCTACATCGATCGATTTATATTACAAAGAAAAAACAAAATATATCTGCTTAACATATATGTATATGCATAAATATATTAAAATTAAGAAAGAATTACTCATGACAGTTATGACACTCATTTTCTGTAACTGGTCATAACTGGTATTTATAATTACTTTTTCTATTATCCATTTTGTATTTCTTTGGCCTTCAGCAAACACCTTAGCAGGCATTGTTTCTTTACTTGTTATAGTAACCTATTTTTGCATTCATTCAGAAGGTTCTGATCTATTTGTCATTTTGTCTGGATTGGGTTGCTCTTGTTTCCAATTGACCCTAATAACAGGGCATGGTAATACTAGGAGAGGCCCTAAGGGATCTCCCGCAGTGTAAACATTTTTCCTTGCCTCCATTGTGGAGTATTAGTCCAATATCAATCATCTCTACCAACACTGTAATTTCCTTTTGACTTGTTAACTCAGAGATAGGAGGAGCATAAAATGGCCAGGTGCAAGCCTTAGCTTCCAGCTTGATGGAATTGTTGTGCTGCCTGCTGCTTAAAGACTTCAGCCCCTGTAACTCAGACTCTAAACCAACAGAGCATAAGACCACAGGAACAGGAAGCAAACTTTTTATTGGGCCACTAATGGTAATGGTGAGTGTTATTTATACACATATATGATGCAGTGCCTTGTATAACACCCAGTTTGTGATGGGCGGCTCAGGCCACATGGTAACCTGGCGTCTCATGGTCAAGCATTCAGTTTCCACTAAGGCCCAAGAACAGACTAGAAGCTGCTTCTCCAAGGGAAAGTAGTTGTTTATAGATGACAGTACAGCTTTGCTCTACAATGCTAAGGGCCTCCATCATGATTAACCAAGGGGCATCTGCCAGAAGCTCCAAATAGCATCCTTATCTGCCACTGACACCTCAAATACCATTGAATCTGTTGGATCATATGTCCCAAGTGGCAAAACACCTGCACAACACCTGAATTTGTTGCAGAATTTTCTCTTGTTCTGGGATCTAATGAAAATAAGCAGGATTCCATGTTACTGGAAAAGGCCAAAGTAGCACACCCAAGTGAGGAATGTGTTGCCTCCAAAATCCAAATAGGTCCACTAGGCGTTGTGCTTCTTTCCTGGTTTTTGGAGGAGTCCGATGCAACAACTTATCCTTTTCCATAAAAGTATTTGTGCATGAAATTTCACCGAAGTAGAGGGACCTTACATTTTAGATGGATTTATTTTCCAACCTCTAGCATGCAAATCCAATACTAACAAGTCAAGAGTGATTGCATCGTCTTGTCCCCTTGGGGCAATCAGTGCACTATCATCAATGTAACATACTAGTTTAATACCTTGTAGAAGAGAAAGGCTATCAAGAGTCATGTGAACTAAGTTGTGAAACAGGGCCGAAATATTGATATACTCTGGAGATAGGATAGTAAAATATTGTTGGTATTACAGCTAAAGGCAAATTGCCTCTGAGGGACATATTGATAAATATGGATAAAAAGCCATTTGGCAAATCAATAACTGGATATCAGGTACCAGGATATGTGTTAATCAGCCCAAGCAAGGAAAGCACAACTGATACAGCAACTGCAGCAGGAGTTACCACATGATTAAACTTCTAGTAATCCACCATCATTCTGCAAGGCCCATTCATCTTCCACACGGGAGAACTAGGGGAATTTAGTAAGGATGTGGTGGGAACCACCATCCCTGCATCTTTCAAGTTCTTGATGGTGACAGTAAGCTCTGCAATATCTCCAAAGATGTGTTTTTTTTTTTTTAATTTACTATTTTCCCAGATAATCAAGTCTAACGGCTTGTATTTGGCCTTTCTCACCATTGTAGCCTTCACATGACAGGTTAGGGAACAAATGTGTGGAATCTGCCAAGTGTATTTATTCCAATTATGCATTCTGGAACTGGAGAAATGACCACAGGATGGATTCAGTTATGTACTGGACTAACTGTTAGTCAGACCTTGCCTAAAACTCTTATTTAATACTTGACCGTCTTAGGCTCCTACACTTACTGGAGGGTTACAATGCTGTGTCAGATCTCCTGAAATCAGCATCAGTTCAGAACGAGTATCTAATAGTCCCATAAAATGGAGGATCATTTCCTTTTACCGAATGTATGGTAAAAGGCTGCAGGACACTTTGAGGAATTTATGAGAAAGAGTGACAGTATTACTTTTTGATAGTGCACTAGAGTCTTTCCTCAGGAGGACCTTGCCTTTCCTTCATTTAAGGGATTCTGGGTCTACAAATTGTCTCAAGTCTGGGAATTGGTTGAGGAACCATGACTTTCTGTTGCTACAATTTGAAGTCACTTTTTGTTCATTTGCCCTTAAATATTTCTGCTTATAAAAATTCAGCAAAAAAATTTAGTAGGCTTCTTATCTACTTCATTTCTGGAAACATCATAGGTAATTAGTCAATGCCATGAGTTTATGTGTGTCAGACTAAGCTGATTATTGTTTTGCTTCTGCCAACCTTGACTTTCACAGAAGAGTTCTTCCACTTGGCAGCTGCCACTGTGGGATCCAATTATACCCATGGCATTTATGTTTCCCAGTTGAGTGACTGCTGTTCTCATCATAAGGTCTGGCAAACATAGAAGACCAATAATGAAGCTGTTTAAGGATGTTGGTGCCACACTCACAAATCTTAAGGTACTAGTGGAGGATAGCTTTTCTGGACCCTTTAACTGTGGAGGAGTAGGTTGTAATCAGGCAAATCCATTCCACCATTCCCACCCTCATCAATAGTAAGCTAAAGAATATTGAACTTCTGCATTCATCTGGGCCATCTTTTGATCCAGATTCCAGCCAACCATCCAAATAAACCATTAAAATCTTTTTAAGTTCCATGATCTGTGACATTAAATGCAGAATTTCTACTTCATTGGCCAAGAAACTCAAACTGATCCGTGTTTATATTTTTCCACCATTATGTCATACTCTTAAAATTAGTTGCCATCTCTGTTCCCCAGTCTTCTGCTTCTAAGAATTAGAAAATGTAAGACACTTTTTGAAAGAGTAGCATACCTCCTCTGGATTACACTGTATGTATAAACTTCAGGAGTTTTCTGAGATTTGAGCCTGTTTGTAGGCCTAGAGGCAAAAGTGGATGGTTAAGGGTGCATCCTGAGGAGCATCAGCATTTTCTTGCTTGGTAACTGCATCAGGGACTCTCATTAATGCCTCCAAAGGCAGCACAGGATTAGTTTCCACAGGTTTAGGTGGAGAGGTCAACATCACAGCGAGTGGGGATGGGAATGTCTCTGCCTTTGAGGGTGGGAAAATCTCTCTGTCTGGCAAAATCATCTCATCGGATTTAGGAGCACAAGCCACCAGCTTCATCAAGTTCTTCCGAAACGTCTCTATCCAAATTTACAGGAACCCTTTCTTTTCTTATCAGTGCCCTTAGTTTAACTGCAGACACTTTCTGTGGCTGGTAGTTAAACTTGTGTTGTAATTTATCCGGTCAAGTTATGAGGGCTTCCGTTTTGTTTTAAGGAACTTCATCCCTATAACTAAAAGAGAATATTCTCCTTTAGAGACTACATAGATCTGTTTAGATTGTCTATGCATGTTTGGAGCCAGGAATTTTAATTTTTGAGGTCATTATTTTTCTTTATTACTTTATATGAACACTTAGAATCCTTTAGGTTGTTTATGCATGTCTGGAGCTCATTCTTTCCTTTAGTAAATTGTCCACAGATGCTAGGAACAAATAGCCACGATCATTATATTTCTTACACCTCCAAAAATATATTTCAAAAGCCTTGTATTTTGAGTTACTAAATTCCTTGTGTCTTACAAGTGGCAAGTTAAAATAATCAGATGGATCTATGTTGTGTATTACTTTAAAGAGTCCACACCATGGTCTAACAGTACCCTCTACGTTCTCAAAAGAAGAGGTCACAGCAACTTTAGTCTCCTCAAATTAGAGAGCCAACTCCAGGAACCACTAAACCAATTAGAGAAATTGATCCTACAATTCTGTTTCTCTAGAGCCACTCTCAGTACCAAAATCTGCACGAGTTAGGGTTTCCTAGTGAAACAGAATCAATAGAAAGGGTATGTATAAATATGCAAGAGGATTTATTAGGTAGGATTCAAGGATTAGAAGGAAGAGCATCAACAATGCTCTCCTGTGGTATCAGAAGCAGAAGAATCCACAATGACCATCTGTGTGACAGAGACCCAGGTGATCCAGTTGGTGCTCAGCCTAAGAAGATGGAAACCACAGAACAAGAGACGTCAAGGATGCAGCACCAAGCCAAGATCAAAGGCCTGGAAGTTCACTGAAGAATCATTGGTACAAGTCTGTACTGTAAGGCTCAATAAACTGGAAACCAATGTCCAAAGATGATTTCAAAGACTGGAACTACTCAGAAAAGAACAAACTTCCTTCTTTCCCTTTTGATACTACCCAGGCTGCATTCTTTTTCTTTGGTATCACCCACATCCAAGGTAGGTATTCCCCACTCAGTTTGCCGGCCTACATATTAACCATTCACAGACTCACCCACCCAGAACTGTGCTTTACTAATCAGCTAGTTGTTTCTTAATTCAATTTGACACATCTTGATTAACTAACATTCACACATATAAATACTAAGATAGGGGTTCTTTTCTATTTGTGTGAAGAAAGTTATTGGTATTTTTATGGAAATGGCATTGAGTCTATCATTGAAAAATATGGTCGTGTTAACAATGTTAATTCTTCCAATCTGTGAACCCAGGATATCTTTCCATTATTTGTGTCCTCCAAAATTTCTTTCACCAGTGTTTCATAGTTTGCATTGTAGAGATCATTCCTTTCCTTGGTTAAGTTTATTCCTAAATATTTTATTTTTGCAGTTATCAAGATCATTTCCTTAATTTTTTTTCGGGGGGGTTGTCCTGACTATTGAACTCAGGGCCTTGTGCTTGCTAGGCCAGTGCTCTACCATTGAGATAAATCCCCAACTCCTGTTTTCTTTTTTTTTTTTTTTCACTTATTTTTTTTTTTATTTTAAACCAAGAACATGTATTGGTACATTCTACATACAATGGTCACATTCATTACATTTATTCTGTACCTATATATGATGCATCTTGGTTCTCCCTCCCTCTCCCGTCCCTCCCCTCTGTTTCCTCCCTCCCTATTTACACCAGGTTCATTCATCATTTTCCATATTTTCCCTTTCCCCTCTCTTTCCCCTGTTGCCTTTCTGCTTTTCCCCTTCTTTCCTTCTAGTACTCCTCTCCTCTGCACACCATCTTCCTTTTATATAATATCTATTACACCTCTTTGTCTTTATTTACAGTTATGGTTTCTCATATCAGAGAAACAATTCGATGTGTACTCATGAGTGTCTGATTTATTTCACTTAAAAGTATGTTCTCAAGGAACATCCATTTATATACGAATGACTCTAGTTTATCCTTTTTTATGGCAGTGTAGTACTCCATT